>JAXLNO010003989.1:0-17031 GCA_038087875.1 Malacoraja senta | reverse complement strand
CTGGACCATTTCTGTAATGTTACTTTATTACTTTGAACAAAAGCCCATGGTGTGAAGTGTATACTTTAAGTCATATACTCACGGACTCCCCTGCTAACAGTTGCCATTTTATTTTTGTAATAAAGCCAAATTCACTGAAGAAAGTGAGCATAGGAACATAAGAACATTGAAACAAGAGTCATATGAGCCTATCCTGGCATTTAACAAGAGCTTCCAGGTATATTCTAATGAAGGGTTTATAAGAGCTGTAGTTTACTACCTTGTACTCAAGTCATCCAGATGTAACTGGCAATATTTGAGTGGAGATTTTAATTATTTCTGTAAAGGTTTTATACTTCTTGGATGCACCTACCTTTTCATTTAGAAAACCAAAGTTCTAAGTATTTCCATTTTTGGGTGATCAGAGACCCTAATTCTGCCCCTTCTTATATCATAAGATTAAAACAAATCGAATGGCAACCCTGATCACGCTGTTAATGAAAGGCTGACCGATTGCCATTCTTAACAAATGATCCAACATCTGTGCTCATTTCAAGAAAAAAATATTTTGGATTGGATAAATAACATGCTGGATAAGAAGCAGAAACAACGAACTACAGATGGTGGTTTACAAAAAAATGACACGATGTGCTGGAATAATTCGGTGGGTTATAATTCAGAGGGTCCCATCACCTATCCATGTTCTCCCGGGATGCCGTCTGACCTACTGAGTTACTCCAGCAGGTAGTGGAAGGTAAGACCTCCCTGGTGTAATAAAACTGGGTGAAAAAAAGGTCTTACCTTCCACTACCTGCAACCTCCGGCAACCACCTTCAACTAGCATCGCAACCGGCTTCAACTAAAAAATTACCGATTTTTAAAATGGCAACCTATTTTTAGTCGCGGCCGGTTTTGAATTTTTTGAAATAATCGCCGGAACATAGAAGAAGCGGAAATCACTTTCGACCATTAGGGAGACTGACAAAAACCTCCGGGAACCTCCGGGAACCGCACGGAAACCTTGGGTGGGGCGCAAAGTCTCCAGAGGTTTCCGATCAGGTTTTCTAAGTGGGACAGGGGCATAACTGTCATTTAGAAATGGCAGTGATAAATCTTATTACATCTGTCCCCACTCTCTGTGCAAGGTTTACAGGATGACATAAACTATTCAAATTCCCAGTAGAAGCTAATGTTAATGTGCCAAGGTTATTCTTTGTTAGAATATGTTTCAAGATTTTAAAAGATTGGTTCCTCATGACGATCTGTTTTGGATTTGTGTCTAAGACCACTGAATTTTATGAAAACAGGATAATGCAGATGCAAGACATCTGAATTGAGTTCACAGTTCTGTTTTCTTTTCATTAATACAGTTATTTCACCTTATCATTTATACTTTAAATACAAAATCTCCCAATTCTGCACGCCCTCTTGTTACAATTTACAGTGATCAGGTAGAGTAATGTTATGGATAGTTGTTCAGAGAGGGAAGGGATGTTTAATTTCTTATTGAGGGTTCTAATACAGGTGTGTTGTCATGGGAGAACAGTATAATGGAATAACTACATCTGGCAATATGTTCACATCGTTTACCTACTTAAAATTTATTGGGACACAAAGTGCTGGGGTAACTCAGCGGGTGAGGCAGCATCTCTGGAGAACATGGATAGGTAATGTTTCCGGTTGGGAACCTTCTTCAGTTGATTGGGTTCAGCAGCTGAATGAATGAATGAATGAATAAAAATGTAATAGCTAAGTGTGTTTTTCATACAAGGAATTTGCCTTGGTGCTTTACTCACAAGAGGATAAAAAATATAATATACAGCAGACAATTAAAAATATAACATTGTAATTTAAACGTCAAAATATATATATATTTTTTGTTTTGTTTATTTTATTAGAAGTTAATACAATACAAAACAATACAGTGGTACCTAATTTTAGGTGCCAACTATGTCATAACATAATACATTCTATGTACAACCTCTAGTTTAATGTTTTTGAAAAGGAGGTGAAAAAAAAAAAAAAATAGAGAGAAGAAAAAGAGGAAAAATAAATAGTAGAAAATAGTAAAACATGAAGTGTGTATATAAGAAAAGAAAAAGTAGAAAGTAAAAATAGTAGAAAAACACCCTTATATATATTTTTTTACAGAGTAAAAAGAGGCTGCAGACTTTTGGCTGTTGAGTAGAGCTACTGCTCATGGAAAAAAGCTGTTTTTTATGTCTGGCTGTGGCGGTTTTCATAGTCCAGAGTGGCCTCCCAGAGGAAAATACTTCTAATAGTTTGTGGCCAGGGTGAGAGGGGTCAGAGATGATCTTACCCGCTCGATTCCTGGTCCTTGCAGTGTACAGTTCGTCAATGGGGGGAAGGTTGCAGCTTAGAAAACAGAATCTGCCACAGGCAATGATGGTCCAGTTTTATACTGCCATCATAGAGTCTTTCCTCACCTTCTCCATCATGGTCTGGTTTGGCTCAGCCACCAAGCATGACATCCGGAGGCAGCAGCGCATCGTTGAATCAGCCGAGAAGGTTGTTGGCTGCAACCTTCCCCCCATCGACGAACTGTACACTGCAAGGGCCAGGAAGAGAGCGGGTAAGATCATCTTTGACCCCTCTCACCCTGGCCACAAACTCATTGAAGCACTTCCCTCTGGTAGGCAACTCCGGACTGTCAAAGCTGCCACAGCCAGACATAAAAACAGCTTTTTTTCCCCGAGCAGTAGCTCTACTTAATAACCAAAATTCTGAAGCCTCCTTTTGCTCTGGTATTTTATTTTATACTTCACATGTTTAAATTATGTTTTATTTTTAATTGTCTACTGTATATCGTGTTGTACCTTGCGAGCAAAGCACCAAGGCAAATTCCTTGTAGGTATACATACTTGGTTAATACAATTTATTCAATTCAATTCAATTCAACAACTTTCTCGGCTGATTGAACGATATGCAGCAGCCTCCGGATGTCATGCTTGGTGGCTGAGCTAAACCAGACCATGATGGAAAAGGTGAGGACCGACTCTATGATGGTAGTATAAAACTGGACCATCATTGCCTGTGGCAGGTTGTGTTTCCTCAGCTTTCGCAGAAAGTACATCCTCTGTTGGGCCTTTTTGACTGTGGATTCGATGGTGGTCTCCCATTTAAGGTCCCTGGAGATGATGGTTCCGAGGAACTTAAATGACTCTACAATTGTGACTGTGGTGTGGTTGATGGTGTGTGGAGGGAAGAGAGGGGGAGCTCTCCTAAAGTCTACAATCAATTACACTGTCCTAAGAGCATTGAGCTCCAGGTTGTTGCGATGGCACCAGGACGCCAGCTGTGTCACTTCCTGTCTGTAGGCAGACTCCTCCCCATCCTGGATCAGTCCAATCAGGGATGTGTTATCTGCAAACTTGAGAAGCTTGACAGAGGTGCCTGTGGAGGTGCAGTCATTGGTGTAGAGAGAGTAAAGGAGAGGGGAAAGTACGCAGCCTTGTGGTGCTCCTATGCTGAGGGTCAGCGGGTCCAAGATGTAATTTCCCAGCCTCACATGCTGCTTTCTGTCTGTCAGGAAGTTGGTGATCCACTGACAGATGGGTTCAGGCACAGTTAAAAGGCCTGTCTCATGAGTCTGCGGTCATTGGCGGCGAAACGGGAAGAATCTGCCGCTATAGAACGCGCACTCGTGAGAACGCACAATTCCGGGGCCGTGCGGCGGTGTTCCCAACACCGCACGGTGCTAAAATAAAACCTACACTGTTGAAAACTATATTCTTACCGCACAACCTCCACCAGTGATGCACGCGTGCGGCACGGCTGCCCGCACGGGCCGCCGCCAGTGTGGCTGGAGCGCCGTGCGTCAAACTTCCACTGCCACAGCCTCCGCCAGTGAGGCACGTGTGCGGCACAGCCGCAGGCACAGCCACCGCTACAGCGCCGCGATCAGGCCGGCCGCCGCCACAGCCGCCGCTAGTGAGTCACGTGCGGCGGGCCGACGTCATCGCAGTCGGCCCGCCCTTTTTTTTACTTACCGCAAGCACTTGGGACCAGCCGTATTTGAATCACTCGGCCCCCGCGCAGCATCCGTGCGGCGCTCCCGTGGATAGGCTCGGCGCTCTCGCCGTTGCCGTGCGGTCCACTCTACAGGCGAAGCCGCGCTTCACCGCCGATGACCGCAAACACGTAAGACAGAGCCGTAACTGGGAGAGTTTGGAGTGTAGTAGCTTGTGTAACTGTGAGATAGTTGAATGCCATTCATGAATGTAAATCAAAGATCATCTGTTTTACGGGGACCCACTGACATTTGGGAGCAATGCTCAATGGAGCACATGTTCTGTCATATAGGTTTAAGGTGAAGGGTAAAAGATTTAATATGAATCTGAGGGGTAGTTATTTTACACAAAGGGTGGTGGATCTATGGAACAAGCTGCCAGAGGATGTAGTTGAGACAGGGACTATCCCAACATTTAAGGAACAGTTAGTCAGATACATGGATAGGACAGGTTTGAAGGGATATGGGCCAAGTGCAGGCAGGTGGGACCAATGTAGCTGGGACATGTTGGCCGGTGTGGGCAAGTTGGGCCGAAGGACCTGTTTCCACACTATATTACTCTATTACTCTATGTAAAACTGTTGGGAAGAAAGCGAGGCTCTTTAAAATAAATTTAGAAACCTTCTTTGTTGCTATCCATGTCTTCTCCCCTGCATTCCCCAACCTTGGCCTTATGATTCCCACATGGCTGAGGAATCAATCCTTCAGACATACCCTGCTACTTGCAGCTTGCCATTGAATCATTGCACAGTTTGTCTGGTGCTCATTTTTGGGTGGAAATGTGAAACCTATCTTTGATTTTGGCACGTGTGAATCCCAGTAGATCTACCAGAGGCAAAATCCCTTGGAGTAAGATTTGAAAATGATGATAAAATGCCTTCATGCTGCAAGCAGAAGTGAATGAGCAGAGGAAATTCCACATTCTCATGGAGTACAGTTTACCAAGCGGCTTGAAAGAGGTGGGTTTAGATTTTATCCCTTATTTCAAAGCGCCCTTCTGCTATCCCCACCAAACTCACCTCTCCTTTTGGCAATGAAGACTGCAGAGTTTCCAGACAGAAGAATATACCCTGTGGGGATTGAGTGTTATGGGCCAGAATTCTTTGGTTTTGGTTCCTGAGAATGGTACCTGTGAAAGACATTGGTGGGCATGTGCCAAAATGACAGTATAACTTAATGAATAATTTCAGTTCAGGAATGAGCTATGGGACAAATTCTGTGCAGTGGTAAACACGGATATAGCCTTTGTGTGGCTGTTAAAATGTAAAATTTGCGAGTATATTGTACTGTATTTTAACAGGTGGCCTGCACTCTGCCTGAAATGCTATGAAACTGAATTTGGTGGCCTGCACTCTGCCAGCCAACCAGCCCTGAGTGACTGAGCTGCCAGCCCACGAGGCCTGAGTGACTAAGCTGCCAGCCCACCAGGCCTGAGTGACTGCGCTACCAGCCCACCAGGCCTGAGTGACTGCGCTGCCAGCCCACCAGGCCTGAGTGACTGAGCTGCCAGCCTACCAGGCCTGTGTGACTGAGCTGCCAGCCCAAGAATCCATTCGGCCCACAATGTCCATTCTAGCCCTCTGGAAACCAGAGCCTTCGGCCCACAACACCCATACTAGCGCTCCTGAAAGCCCCCCCCCCCTCCCACTGGCCACCAATATTGGAATTGGTGGAGAGGTAAAATATTGTGTTGAGGGACCAGCCCTCCCATGTGAACATGGGACCCAACGGGTCCCATTTAGTCTAGTAACTTATAAAACTCTGATCTTGGATGTTCGCTTGTGGGGATTTGCTTGTTTACTTGTTTACTTGAACTTTTTCTTTGATTCACATCTCCTCGAAAACCCGACGCGGTAACGGTGAAATTTTTATGTATTCCGGTAGAGATTTACCTCATGATTTCAAAATACCATCATCTGTAAATTTGATTCATTATTTCCCGATATTTTTTACTAAAATTGTTCACCAATCTGACATATTTTAAAAATCTAACTGCTGACCTCGAAAACCCGACGCGGTAACAGTGAAATTTTTACATATTCCGGTAGAGATTTACCTCATGAATTCAAAAATTGTTCACCAATCTGACATCTTTTTAAAATCTAACTGATGAAGCGAGCTGATGACATCACAATGCCTTTGCTCCTCGCGGCCAGCTGCGCAGAATTTTCTTCGGGGTCGTCCACCCGCCCCTCGTCCGGGCCCAGGCTCGCACATTCCCGGAGAGGGAACACGCGGTGTCCACGGGGACCCCGGAGGCCCTCCGCGAACGCTGGTCGCCGCAGGAGGTCGAGCACTCCTCCCTTTTGTTTAATCTAGATGATTACTTAGGCCAATTTATGTACTTTTTATGGATATTGTCAGATTGACATTCTGTGGACTTTTATCAGCAAATAAAGTTTAATTATGTAAGGCAGAATAAAGACATATTTCCATGCATATTTTTGAAAATATTAGATTGATTGATTAGGCAAAGTACTGCATTTAGCTAAATTTGCCATCTATGGATGTTACGATCAAGTGTACATGTTTGTAAAAAGGAAGCTGTATTTGCTTAGACATTGCATAGATTGCCACCTATTTTAGAAAATGTTGATAGACTATTTATAAACTGACCACTTAAAAACACAAAGAAGGTAAGAAATGTAAACTTCTTCAAAGGCTTTCAATGGCATTTTACTGTAAATTGCTACCCTATAATTCCTGGCACCTCGTTGCTTACAGATCCCAGGATTAACTACATTAACACTAAGCAGAGGTTATTAATGGAATTGGCATTAACAAGATTGAAGCAAATAATCAATACGTGCTCTTTATCCATTTCCTCAGAAGAAGGATGTGCTATTATTATGGGTTCCTTTACTGATGTCTGGTGGGAATCATACTGCAGATGTGAAGTCAATACTAGGCCTGCAGTAAACATGTGTAACAGGAAGTATCCATTAATGGGATTTCCAACTTTGGACATGCAGAGGATATGTTTTCCATACAGCTGTCTGAAGGTTAGTTTTCAGTTAAATGCAATTGACTCTAAACATATAGTTAATGCTCAGCTAAAACAGTCCCTAGTGTTTCTAACAAAATATATTCTAATAGCACCTTTGACATTATCACATGGTGCGAAATGAGATGGAAATGCCTCCTGTTATCCATCATTACAGGACCGCTGACAAATGACAAATTTAACAGACACACAGAATCTATCTGAAGATTCCAAATTGTGCATTTAGTGTTTGGTTTGGTATAGAGATATAGCATGGCAACAGACCATTCAGCCCACCAAGCCCATACTTATTTGTTCATATTAGTTCTATGTTATCCCATTTTGCCAATTAACCTACAAACTCTCCAAAGGTCTTTGGGATGTAGGAAGCATCTGGAGCATCTGGAGGAAACCCACATGGTCACAGGGAGAACGTTTAAACTCCACACATACAGCATTAGAGGTCAGGATCGAACCAGGGTTCCTGGTGCTGTGAGACAGCAGCTCTACTTGCTCTACGTGCCACCTTAATAACACATAAGAACATTAGAAATAACACCAGGAACATGGCCATTAGGCCACTCATGCCTGGTCCAGCATTCAGCAAAGTCATGGCTGATTTATTTATCTTCTTGCCCAATCCCCATATCCCTTGATTCCTCTAATAGTAGCAAAAATATCGACATCAGTTTTGAACACAAACAGATGCGGAACCTCCATTGCCCTCTGTGGTACAGAATTTCAACAGTTACACCAAACAATTATGTTCTCTACCCTGAAGGAAGGCAAAAATTATCTTGTTTTTAAAATCAATAGCCTTGCATCCATTAGTGTCTCTACGTTATTACAGAAATTTGTGAACACCTTAATTCAAAAGAAATAATTAATTTCACCTCTGAAGAGAGTAACAGGATGGTTAGTTCAATGGTTTCTTTATTGTCATGTGTATCATGTACAGTGAAATAATGTTTTTTTTTCATACAGCTCGGCAAGACTGTCCATGTACATAAGTACAAATGCCCCAGTCAGTACAGAAAAGCCCACTGAGTCCAAATGCAAGAGGCGCCATTTTGGCAGCCCCAGCCCCATTTTACATTCCCAGCTGCAGCTGGTGACAAAGGCCCGTTGCATCTGTCGCCTTCATTTTGGTCGTTCTGCAACCCGATGTCCTTCTCCATACCTGGCCCTCTTCAGCTCATGTTCCCCAGGGGGTGCCTTCCACAGTCGACCTTGGGGGCACAGTAGGTAAGACCGATAGGTAAACTCACTACTGAGTACAAAATCTCAGTTTCCCATGAACGTTGATCCTTTTACTAGATGTGATTGCACTACTGTATTCCTTCAGTCATAATTTTGGATGAAATATAATTGTTATCGTTGAAAGTTCTGCAGTTATCTCAGCCTCTGCCTTGATGGCTTTAGGAAATAAATCGCCCCACACGTTTTCTCGTAATTTAGTTTAGTTTGGAGATACATCATGGAAACAGACACTTCAGCCCACAGAATTCGCATTAACCATTGATAACCTTTACGAAGATGTTGCCAGGGTTTGAGGGCCTTACCTATAGGGAGAGGTAGGGCAGGCTGAAATTTTATTCCTTGAAGGACAGGAGGCTGAGGGGTGACCTTGTAGAGGTACTGTATATATAATCATTAAGGGAATAGATAGGGTGATACACCGAGTCGTTTACCCAAAGTAGGGGAAATCAAAAAACAAAGGACATAGGTTTAAAGTGAGAGGGAAAAGGTTTAATAGGAATCTGAAGGGCAGCTTTTTCATACGGTGGGTGATGGGTATATGGAATGATCTGTTAGAGGAGGCATCTGAGACAGGTACTACAACAACATTTAAAATACATTTAGACAGGCACATACTGTAGATAGAAAAGGGTTAGAGGGATTTGGACAAATGCAGGTAGGTGGGACTAAGGTAGATGGGGCATCTTGGTCAGTATGAGTAAGTTGGACAAAAGGGCCCGTTTCCATGCTGTATCATATGACCATGACCTATTCACATTAGTTCTTTGTTATTCCACTTTCTCATTCATTCACTACATGTTAGGGGCAATTTCTTTTTTCAGAGGCCAATTTAAGGCGCTGTCCCACTGCGGCGACCTAATTCGCGAGTTCAGATGAGTGCCCTCGACTCATACTTGCAGCATGGTCGACACGTGGTCCTAGGAGGTCTTTGTAACTCTCCTTCTTGCTCGTGAGTAGTCCCCGCGTACTCGAGGCCTCAGCTAGGTCGCGGCGTATTTTTCAAAATGCTGAAAAATGCCCGCGAGTAAAACAAGGTTGCCATGGAAAAAATTTATATTTTTTACTCGTGGGTTTAGTCGTGGTAGGTCCTAGTAGATCATAATGCTATTTGTAGGTAGTGTCTCCACTCCTTCTCTCCCCCTTCTCCCCCTCTCTCCCTTTCTCTACCCCCCCCCCTCTCAGCGTTCTCTAAAGGACTTACCGAACTGTGCCAGCCGTCTTTTACCTTCCTGTTCATCGCAGGTGTGAATTTCAGACAGCGCTCCCCCGCTTTCCTTGGCCCCCGCCTTTGGGATCTGTGTGTGTGTGTGTGTGTGTGTGTGTGTGTGCGTGTGTGTGTGTGTGTGTGTGTGTGAAGGTCAAAGACAGTCGCTGAAAAGTCACGTCCGTGGGACAGGCCCTTAACCTACACACCCACATATCTTTGAAATGTGGGAGAGAACCGGACACCTGAGGTTATAGAGAGAACATGCAAACTCCACAGAGACAGTGCCCATGGTCAGGATCAAACCAGGATCTTTGGCACTGTGAGGTAATAGCTCCAGTTCAGTTCAGTTTATTGTCCATGTAAATGTACCATATAAAGCTTACATTGGAAAGGTACAGTAAAAATCTTGGGTCCCATGTTCACACGGGAGGGCTGGTCCCCCGATGCAATATTCCACCTCTCCACCAATTCCAATATTGATTGCCATTGGGGGACTTTCTGGAGCGCTGGGTTGGGTTCTTGGGGTGGCAGCTCAGTCCCTCAAGCCTGATCTGCTGGCAGCTCACTCACGGTTGGTGGGCTGGCAGTTGACTCATGGCTATTCCTTGAAATTCCATTTAAAGCAGGGTGCAAGGCCACCAAATTCAAATCCATTTTCCTACCATTTCAAGCAGGGTGCAAGGCCACCAAATTCAAGTGCAGTTTCTTACCACTTCAAGCAGGGTGCAAGGCCACCGAATTCAAGTGCAGTTTCATTCCACTTCAAGCAGGTTGCAAGGCCACCAAATTCAAGTGCAGTTTCATTCCATTTCAAGCAGGGTGCACGGTCACCAAATTCAAATGCAGCTTCATACCATTTCATGCAGGGTGAAACCACCATAATACCACAATAAAACCACACAAAACACCAAACGCACAGTTCAGTAGACATTCAGTGTCGTGACCTCTCCCTCCCCCATCATGCAGAGACTGAGGCACACCCACACTTCTGGGTTTAATAACCCATCCCCCTCCCACCGTAAAAGGTGTGGCCTTCATGGCATGATTGACAGGAGAGAGATTCTAAAAAAAATTTAAACACTGATAACACTTTTATTTTTCATTGATGGGAAGAATTCTCTGCACCTGCTGAGAGGAGGGGGACTGAGTAAGATGGCCAAAAATCACAGCCGTAAGTGGTAGCGTTTTATCTAAAATCAATATACAGTGCAAACAGGAAGTAAGTGCATTTGCAGTAGTGCCTTTCAACTTCAAGCCAAAGCACCCAAATCACCATTTTCAGTAAGTAGTGCCTTTCAACTTCAAGCCAAAGCACACAAACCACTATTTGCAGTGTAGTGCCTTTTAACTTCAAGCCAAAGCACCCAAATCACCATTTGCAGTAAGTAGTGCCTTTTTAACTTCAAGCCAAAGCACCCAAACCACCATTTGCAGTAAGTAGTGCCTTTTAACTTCAACCCAAAGCACCCAAACAACCATTTGCAGGCAGTGCCTTTTTACATCAAACCAGCCATATTTTCATTTTCAAACCACATTAAGGGGACTCACAGTTGAGTAGACATGTGTTCAGTGTTATTCAGAGCTCAGAGGGACGTGACCCTCTGGCTTCCTCCATATTGCAGAGACTGAGCGAGGCACACCACTTCCTGGTTTTATAGTCCCTCCCCCTCCCTCCAGCAGGGGCAGCAGAGAGAATGGCAATTTTTAAAAAACATTAATATATCTCTGATTTTTCATCGATGGGAAAAACCCTCTGGTCCAGGAAGGCGGACGTGGGCTGTGAGCGAGGTGGCCAAAAATGACTGCCGTAGGTGGCGGCGTTCTCTCGGAAATCGCGCCACAGTGGGGCAAAAGCGATCAAGATCAGACTTTTAATAATATAGATAGATACATGATAAGGGAATAACGTTTAGCGCAAGGTAAAGTCAGCAAAGTCCGATCAAGGATAGTCCGAAGGTTACCAAAGAGGTAGATAGTAGTTCAGCACTGTTCTCTGGTTGTGGTAGGATGATTCAGTTGCCTGATAACAGCTGGGAAGAAAATGTTCCTGAATCTGGAGGTGTGCGTTTTCACACTTCTATACCTTTTGCCCGATGGGAGAGGGGAGAAGAGGGAGTGGCCAGGGTGCGACCTGTCCTTGATTATGCTGCTGGCCTTGCCAAGGCAGCGTGAGATATAAATGTAGTCAATAGAAGGGAAGTTGGTTTGTGTGATGGTCTGGTCCACAATTCACTCCACCAGCTGCGACACTGTGCCACCCTCCAAAAAATTGATTTTATGGTTGAGTCAGACCTGTTTTTTAATAACATCACAGTGGAGGCCATTTCAATAAAGAAAATGTTTAACATGAAGAGACAAAGACACCTGAACTCTTTTGATGGATGTTGCCTGATTTTTCCTCAAATAAATCAGAGACTGTATTTTTATTGATGCCTGTGTCCCACATTGTTCGACAACTGAATCAACTCATTTTTAGTTACAGCTTTCGTCCCCTTGCAAGATATGAATTTCAGTAGCTTTATGCTAAGAGCCCAGTTGCAAGGTAGCTTTTGAATGGAAGGGAGATTACATTTGTTCGCAAATGATATTAGTCACACTTAGTAAACAACATCAATATTAATTAATTACATGGCTGATCAAGCATCCAAAATGGTGGGATGGTCTGCAATGTAGACAAAGAGTTCATGGTAAATTCACACCATTTCTTGTTTCCTGTGATTGGGCTGTAAATAATGATTGACCCAGCAGGTTCTGAGGTTAGTGTCTGCAAAGCACATTAGCTCACACATTTTATTGCATTCTTGAAATCAATTTCTTGAAATAAATTGTGAGGAGCAGTTGGCGGGTTTTGGAAGGATGCCTGTAAGCACAGGTGCAGAGGCTCAAGGCTAGTGTGTCGGCTTGCATGTTTATTTGTGGGAGACATATTGGACAGGTCCCTTGAACCATTACTCATTCATGATGTTGACGCAGACTACACATTGGTTTTCTTTTGGGCCATCCTTACATAGGCAGAGCACGAAGTGGGCAGAAGTAAAGGCTGCCAATAAAATCATTGCATGCAGCTCTGGAACCTACACCTTCTGCGATACAAAAGATTTGGAGAGAGATGTGGACATGCTTCATTGACTTCTCACTATGGATCATTGAACATGACTATGCGTAATTGCAAGCCCTTGAGTTCTGGTGTTCAATAGTGTCATAAGGAATCAGGTGTTGTTGTATTCATGATAAACATTTAGAAGGCATTTGGACAGGTACAAGGGTATGAAAGGTTTGGAGGGATATGAGCCAAATGCGGCAGATGGGACAAGTGTAGGCCACTTCATTTGATGAGGAGCTGCGAATAGAACTGAACAATGTGCATTATCAATGAATATGCCCACATCTGACCCGACAGTGGAAGGAAGATCAGTGATGAAGCCGCTGAAGCTTGTCGGAGTTGACAAAGTCCTGTGAAGATGTCATGGCTCTGGGATCGATGGGTGGGGAGTTACTGTACAATTACTACCTTTTCGCCCAGGGACCATTGCAGGAGGTGGAGCAGCGTCCGGGTAGTGAGTAGTTAAACAGCGCGGGGCTTTGCTTTCCAGATGCCCAGGGACCGTTGCAGGAGGTGGAGCAGCGTCCGGGTAGTGAGTAGTTAAACAGCGCGGGACTTTGCTTTCCAGACGCCCAGGGACCGTTGCAGGAGGTGGAGCAGCGTCCGGGTAGTGAGTAGTTAAACAGCGCGGGGCTTTGCTTTCCAGACGCCCAGGGACCGTTGCAGGAGGTGGAGCAGCGTCCGGGTAGTGAGTAGTTAAACAGCGCGGGGCTTTGCTTTCCAGACGCCCAGGGACCGTTGCAGGAGGTGGAGCAGTGTCCGGGTAGTGAGTAGTTAAACAGCGCGGGACCAAAACTGCAACGTTCCATTCAAGTTTCCTATAAGTGGGGAAGCCTCTGATTGGTGGAAGAGGACCAAGAGAAAGCAGCTGATTGGTGGAAGAGGACAAAGAGAAAGCAGCTGATTGGGAGTCAGATCCCTGCTGATTTCCTCCACCAGTTTTGTATTGTATCCAGGGTAAGGGGGGAAGTATGAGTGCCAGGGCAGTTTACTGTTCTGGATGTCAGATGTGGGAGGTCATGGAGTCTGATACCCCTCCAGACGTTCACATCTGTGTCAGGTGCGTAGAGATGGGGTTCCTAAGGGACCGTGTTAGGAACCTGGAGCAGCAGCTCGATGACCTCTGTCTGATCAGGGAGAGTGAGGAGGTCATAGAAAAGAGTTATAGAGAGGTGGCCACTCCAAGACCACGGGAGGCAGACAAGTGGGTCACAGTTAGGAAGGGCAAGGGGCAGAGGCAGGGACTAGTGAGTACCCCAGTGGCTGTACACCTTGAAAATAAGTACTCCTGTTTGAGTACTGTTGAGGGGGACAGCCTTCCTGCGGGTAGCAACAGCGGCCGGGCCTCCGGCACAGAGACCAGCCCTATTGCTCAGAAGGGTAGGGAAAAGAAGAGGAGGGCAATAGTAATAGGGGACTCTATGGTTAGGGGGTCGGATAGGCGATTCTGTGGACGCAGTCAGGAGACCCGGATGGTAGTTTGCCTCCCTGGTGCCAGGGTCAGGGATGTGTCTGAACGCGTCCAAGATATCCTGAAATCGGAGGGAGAGGAGCCTGAGGTTGTGGTACATATAGGTACCAATGACATAGGTAGAAAAAGAGAAGAGGTCTTGAAAGGAGAATTTAGGGAGTTGGGAGGAGAGTTAAGGAGAAGGTCTACAAAGGTAACAATCTCAGGATTACTACCTGTGCCACGTGACGGTGAGAGTAGGAATGGAGTGAGGTGGAGGATAAATGCGTGGCTGAGGAACTGGTGCAGCGGGCAGGGATTCAAATTTCTGGATCATTGGGATTTCTTTTGGGGAAGGAGTGACCTGTACAGAAAGGACGGGTTGCACTTGAACCCGAGGGGCACAAATATCCTGGCGGGGAGATTTGCAAAGGCTACTGGGGAGACTTTAAACTAGAACGGTTGGGGGGAGGGACTCAAATAGAGAAAGCTAGTGGAAAATGTGGGAGGCAGGAGGCAGAGAAGGGAAGCACTCGGACCCAAAATGTAGGGGAGAAAGAAGAAAAAGATAATAAACAGAGAATAAGTGGTGGTGGGTTTCTTAAATGTGTATATTTTAATGCTAGGAGCATTGTAAGAAAGGTGGATGAGCTTAGAGCCTGGATTGACACCTGGAAGTATGATGTTGTGGCGATCAGTGAAACATGGTTGCAGGAGGGCTGTGATTGGCAAATAAATATTCCAGGATTTCGTTGCTTCAGGGGTGATAGAATTGGAGGGGCAAGAGGTGGGGGTGTTGCATTGCTTATCAAGGAAGATATTACAGCAGTGCTTTGGCAGGATAGATTAGAGGGCTCGTCTAGGGAGGCTATTTGGGTGGAACTGAGAAATGGGAAAGGTGTAGCAACACTTATAGGGGTGTATTATAGACCGCCAAATGGGGAGCGAGAATTGGAAGAGCAAATATGTAAGGAGATAGCAGATATTAGTAGTAAGCACAAGGTAGTGATTGTGGGAGATTTCAATTTTCCACACATAGACTGGGAAACACATTCTGTAAAAGGGCAGGATGGTTTGGAGTTTGTAAAATGTGTGCAAGATAGTTTTTTGCAGCAATACATAGAGGTACCTACTGGACCTCCTGTTAGGAAATGAGACAGGGCAAGTGGCGGAGGTATGCGTCGGGGAGCACTTCGGGTCCAGTGATCACAATACCATTAGTTTCAATATAATTATGGAGAGGGTCAGAACTGGACCTAGGGTTGAGATTTTTGTTTGGAGAAAGGCTAACCTTGAGGAGATGCGAAAGGATTTAAAAGGAGTGAATTGGGACATGTTGTTTTATGGGAAGGATGTAGAAGAAAAATGGAGGACATTTAAGGGTGAAATTTTAAGAGTACAGAATCTTTATGTCCCTGTTCGGTTGAAAGGAAATAGTAAAAAATGGAAAGAGCCATGGTTTTCAAGGGAAATTGGACACTTGGTTCGGAAAAAGAGAGAGATCTACAATAATTATAGGCAGCATGGAGTAAATGAGGTGCTTGAGGAGTATAAAGAATGTAAAAAGAATATTAAGAAAGAAATTAGAAAAGCTAAAAGAAGATATGAGGTTGCTTTGGCAAGTAAGGTGAAAGTAAATCCAAAGGGTTTCTACAGCTATATTAATAGCAAAAGGATAACAAGAAATAAAATCGGTCCATTAGAGAGTCAGAGTGGACAGCTATCTGCAGAGCCAAAAGAGATGGGGGAGATATTGAACAATTTCTTTTCTTCGGTATTCACGAAGGAGAAGGATATGGAATTATGTGAGGTAAGGGAAACGAGCAGAGTAGCAATGGAAACTGTGAGATTCAAAGAAGAGGAGGTGCGGACACTTTTGAAAAATATGAAAACGGATAAGTCTCCAGGTCCTGACAGGATATTCCCTAGGACATTGAGGGAAGTTAGTGTAGAAATAGCAGGGGCTATGACAGAAATATTTCAAATGTCATTAGAAACGGGAATAGTGCCGGAGGATTGGCGTACTGCGCATGTTGTTCCGTTGTTTAAAAAGGGTTCGAAGAGTAAACCTAGCAATTATAGACCTGTTAGTTTGACGTCAGTGGTGGGCAAATTAATGGAAAGGATACTTAAAGATAATATATATAAGCATCTGGATAAGCAGGGTCTGATTAGGAACAGTCAACATGGATTTGTGCCTGGAAGGTCATGCTTGACTAATCTTCTTGAATTTTTCGAAGAGGTTACTAGGGAAATTGATGAGGGTAAAGCAGTGGATGTTGTCTATATGGACTTCAGTAAGGCCTTTGACAAGGTTCCTCATGGAAGGTTGGTTAAGAAGATTCAATTGTTGGGTATTAATGGTGGAGTAGCAAGATGGATTCAACAGTGGCTGAATGGGAGATGCCAGAGAGTAATGGTGGATGGCTGTTTGTCAGGTTGGAGGCCGGTGACTAGTGGGGTGCCTCAGGGGTCTGTGTTGGGTCCACTGTTGTTTGTCATGTACATCAATGATCTGGATGAAGGTGTGGAAAATTGGATTAGTAAGTATGCAGATGATACTAAGATAGGTGGTGTTGTGGATAATGAAGTAGATTTTCAAAGTCTACAGAGAGATTTAGGCCATTTGGAAGAGTGGGCTGAAAGATGGCAGATGGAGTTTAATGCTGACAAATGTGAGGTGCTACATCTCGGCAGGATAAATCAAAATAGGACGTACACGGTAAATGGTAGCGAATTGAGGAATGCAGTTGAACAGAGGGATCTAGGAATAACTGTGCATAGTTCCCTGAAGGTGGAATCTCATGTAGATAGGGTGGTAAAGAAAGCTTTTGGTGTGCTGGCCTTTATAAATCAGAGCATTGAATATAGAAGTTGGGATGTAATGTTAAAATTGTACAAGGCATTGGTGAGGCCAATTCTGGAGTATGGAGTACAATTTTGGTCGCCTAATTATAGGAAGGATGTCAACAAAATAGAGAGAGTACAGAGGAGATTTACTAGAATGTTGCCTGGGTTT
>JAXLNO010003988.1:72803-76134 GCA_038087875.1 Malacoraja senta | reverse complement strand
CTGTATGGTGACCACACATTTCACTGTACCGATTGGTACATGTGACAATAAATGTCTCTTGTCTTGTCATGTGTCCACTGGTTCTGGGATGGACACAGAATGCTGGAGTAACCTAGCGGGTGAGAAGGAATGGGTGGCATTTCGGGTCGAGACCCATCTTCAGACTGATGTCAGGGGAGTGGGCGGGACAGAGATAGAATGTAGGCGGAGACAGTAAGACTGGTGGGAGAACTGGGAAGGGGGAGGAAGGGGATGGAGAGAGAAAGCAAGGGCTACTTGAAGTTAGAGAAGTCAATGTCCATACCGCTGGGGTGCAAACTACCCAAGCGAAATATGAGGTGCTGTTCCTCCAATTTGCGCTGGGCCTCACTCTTGACAATGGAGGAGGCCCAGGACAGAAAGGTCAGATTGGGAATGGGAGGGGGAGTTGAAGTGCTGAGCCACCGGGAGATCAGGTATAGGTTAAGACGGACTGAGCGTAGGTGTTCAGTGAAATGATCGCCGCGCCTGCGCTTGGTCTCGCCGATGTGGAGAAGTTGACACCTGGAACAGCGGATACAGTAGATGAAGTTGGAGGAGGTGCAAGTGAACCTCTGCCTCACCTGGAAAGACTGTCGGGGTCCTTGGATGGAGTCGAGGGGTTCTTGTTCTTGATTCCCGCACCCTGCGAAAAAGACTATACATTCACCCTATCTATTCCCCTCATGATTTTGTACACCTCTATAAGATGACTGACCCAGCCTCCTGCGCTGCAAGGAATAAAGTCCCAGGCTGCCCAACCTCTCTCTACAGCTCAGGCTCCCCGAGTCCTGGCAACATCCTCTAAAGGGCCTGTCCCACTTGCATGCGTTTGGCGCGACCAACCGGAAGCGGAGGTCGCGCTAAGTTCGCGCGTGACGTCATTTACGCATATAAATCAAATCAGCTGGGCAGGAGGCGGGGCCTACTGAATTTGGGTGTCGGGCGGTGACGTCCTCGCGCAACGCCACGCGCTAGGCATATGCCGTCAAGACGCTGCGTACGACCGCAATGCACCTGCGTGCGTACGCGGGCCAACAGGCCGTTGGCGCGCAAAGATTTTGGTCACTGCAGGAATTTCGGAGCAGCGCGCGATGTCGGGACCAGCCCCGCACAACTCCATACCCCCCCCCGCGCTTCTAAGTGGGACCGGCCCCGCGCGGCCATACGGTGCCCGTACGCCTCAAGCGACCACGAGGTCGCGTAATTTGCGAGCCAGAGTCGAGTAAGTGGGACAGGCCCTTAAATCTCTGCACTCTTTCCAGCTTGACAACATCCTTCCTATAAACTGATCGCAATACTTCATTGACGATTAAATGGTTTGATTTTATATTTCGTTAAGTATTTAGTTTTTCTTCTATAGTTTTAGAGATACACGCGGAAACAGGCCCTTCGGCCCAACGAGTCTGCACCGACCAGCTATCCCCGCACATTAACACTATCCCACACCCACTAGGGACAATTTACACATACACCAAGCCAATTAACCTACAAACCTGTACGTCTTTGGAATGTGGGAGGAAACCGACGATCTCGGAGAAAACCCACGCGGGTCACAAGGAAAACGTACAAACTCCGTACAGACAGCACCCGTAGTCGGGATCGAACCCGGGTCTCCAGCGCTGCAAGCGCTGTACGGCAACAACTCTACCGCTGCGCCACCGTGACCGCCCGTATTGAGGAAGATAAACAAACCAATCTAGCTTTGTTGCTGTTTGTTTTCAAACGCTTTACAGATACGGCACAAGCGGGAGAATAGGTTTGCGAGGGGAAAATAAGTCATCGTCATAGATCATACAGTGTGGAAACAGGCCCTTCGGCCCAACTTGCCCATGCTGACCAACAAGCCCTATCTACACCTGCCTGCATTTTGGCCCGCTATCCCTCTCAACCTGTCCTATCCGCGTATCTATCGAAATGTTTATTAAACGTTGCGATAGTCCCAGCCTCAACTACCTCCTCTGGCAGCTCGTTCCATATACCCACCACCCCTTGTGTGAAAAACCCTCAGGTTCCAGCAGGTTCCCTCTTTCCTCCCTGTGTCCTCTTGGCCCTCGGTTCCCCTACTCTGGGCACGAGACTCTGTGCATCTACCCGAACTATTCCTCTCGTGATATTGTACACCTCTATAAGATCTCCCCTCATCCTCCTGCACTCCAAGGAATAGAGTCCCAGCCTGCTCAACCTCTCCCTGTAGCTCAGGCCCTCGAGTCCTGACATCATCCTCATGAATCTCCTCGGCACCCTTTCCAGGGTTTGCCATGCTTGAGTCGACGGGCTGAATGGCCTAATACTTCTTCCACATAGCCTTGCAGGTGTCGAGCATTGTGAGGCAGATTCCCCTTTGTATCTATACACTGTCATTGGATTGATTGTAATCATGTATTGTCTTCCTGCTGACTGGTTGGCACGCCACAGTTTAAGAACAAGGGATAGGCCATTTAGAACGGAGATGAGGAAACACTTTTTCACACAGAGAGTTGTGAGTGTGGAATTCTCTGCCTCATGCCATTTCTCTGGATTCTCTGGATGCTTTCAAGAGAGAGCTAGATAGGGCTCTTAAAGATAGCGGAGTCAGGGGATATGGGGAGAAGGCAGGAACGGGGTACTGATTGGGGATGATCAGCCATGATCACAGTGAATGGCGGTGCTGGCTCGAAGGGCCGAATGGCCTACTCCTGCACCTATTGTCTATTGTGTATTGCAACAAAAAGCTTTTCACTTCACACGTGACAATAAACTAAACTGAACTGAGTAGAAAGGAACTGCAGGTGCTGGTTTAAACCGAAGGTAGACACAAAATGCTGGAGTAACTCAGCGGGACGGACAGCATCTCAGGAGAAAGGAACGGGTGACGTTTCGGGTCGAGGCCCTTCAGACTGTTTAGGGGGAAGGGAAACGAGAGATATAGACGGTGATGTGGAGATATAAAGAGGGGGATCAGCGAGAGGGATGTTGGAGAACTCTCGTCAGAGAGAGGAGGAGAACTTCTAAGTAGACATACCTTGAGGAGATTTCGCAGTGGAGCAGACGAAATGTGTTGGAAGAAACGGCGGATGCTGGTTTAGACTATTGTGGATAGGGTGAGCTGCTTCAAATGCCTGGGAGTCCACAGAGGATCTGACATGGACAACACACACTGCCGCACTGGTGAGAAAGGCAAGGCAGCGCCTTTACCACCTCAGGCAGCTGAGGAAATGCAGAGTCTCTCTGAGGATCCTTCAGTCCTTCTACTCTGGGGCTGTGGAAAACATCTCGTCCGGCAACATATCGATCTGGTTTGGGAACAGCTCTGCCCAGGACAGGAAGGCTC
>JAXLNO010003988.1:50303-65303 GCA_038087875.1 Malacoraja senta | reverse complement strand
AAAAAAATGCCATCTGATCTATTCTTAACGCTTGAAAGATGTTGACAGTGAATATTGCCTCACTGAATTTGAAGAGACAAGTTTAAAAGCTGCATCTGCAAACAGAAAGTACGAAAGATATTTCTTTCTTAAATTTTCTATCAGAGTTCTATAATTTTAGTCACAATAATGCATATAAAATTGATCTTGCAAGTAAAATGTTCATTAATTTATCTTCTTTGTTTCAGATATGTTAAGATGCCTTTCTATAGTTTTCGTTGGTGCAATTTGTCTTTTCCAACATAATACGGATATGTGTAAATGTAATTTCTGCTCTGGGATGCAAGTAAATCTGGATTCCAACTGTGTAACACGTTCAGTTCACACCGTACTGGATAATGCATCTAGCAAATGAATACGTGGGCAGACGAGAGGTACAAGATTTATTTTTTGGCAAAACCTTCTGTAATAATCGTGGCCCCGGACGTTGTATTTGTGGGTCTCCAGTGCGTGAGATCTGATATAAAACTAATGCTTAATCATCGACAGACCCAAAGACGATTGAGTTCAGCTGAGGCCTAACCTTGTACAATGACAGACCTGTGTGTTAATTTTATCGATTATGTATTAATTTCTTTTTAAAATTTGGTAGGAAATGCCAACTTTGGACCAGAGTTTTTTTTTTAAATCAACAAGGTACAGGTTTTACACACGCCTATGAAGTACCTACAAATCTCTTTGCCTTGTATCTTTAATTTATGGGCCTGTCCCACTTACGGGACTTTTTCAACAACCTAGGACCACCGCAGGTCTCCGAGATTTTTTCAAACATGTTGAAAATCCAGTGGCATCCAGAACAAGGTACGGCTCCTTGGGCGACTACTCACGACCATACAGGCTTCACCCCGCGACATGTCAATAGACAATAGGCAATAGGTGCAGGAGTAGGCCTTTAGGCCCTTCGAGCCAGTGATCAATGTGATCATGGCTGATCATTCACAATCAGTACCCCGTTCCTGCCTTCTCCCCATATCCCCTGACTCCGCTATTTTTAAGAGCCGTATCCAGCTCTCTCTTGAAAGCATCGAGAGAACCGGCCTCCACCGCCCTCTGAGACAGAGAATTCCACAGACTCACCACTCTCTCTGAGAAAAAGTGTTTCCTCGTCTCCGTTCTAAATAGCTTACTCCTTATTCTTAAACTGTGGCCCCTGGTTCTGGACTCCCCCAACATCGGGAACATGTTTCCTGCCTCTAGCGTGTCCAAGCCCTTAACAATCTTATATGTTTCAATGAGATACCCTCTCATCCTTCTAAACTCCAGAGTGTACAAGCCCAGCTGCTCCATTCTCTCAGCATATGACAGTCCCGCCATCCCGGGAATTAACCTGGTGAACCTACGCTGCACTTCCTGAATAGCAAGAATGTCGCCTGTGTGTGGTCGTGAGTCGTCTCCTCAGTCGCCCAAAGATTCGTAGCGTCTTTCTGGTCGCCGCGGAATTTTCAACACGCTGGGAATTTTCGGCGACCTATGACGGGTGCCGGCAGTGGGCGAAAAAAGCGTAAATGGGACAGGCCCTAGAGTATAAGGGAATGTACGGTGATTTGTACGACCAGTTAATTTAAAAGTGCTACGGTTTTTACCATTTTAACACCACGAGTTTTAATCTGATTGGGGGGGGAGGGGGGGGAACATAAACTACTGAATAAATTGTGTAGCCACCAATAATGATAATTTGCCTTTTTCATGTGTCTTTGACGAAACTCTGGTTACCGAAGGTTGTTACCGATATATAACGTGAATTTTCGCCTTTGTAGTCATGTCAGGGACCAAATAAAACTAATAACGAGATATATTTATTGCATTCTTCGATCAAAAACGAATTTCAATTGTGTTCCGGACGTAGACCAGTTGGACGGCAGAGGAACAGGCCCTTCGGCCCACGATGTCCATGCCCAACGTGGATAAACGAATGACGGACACAAAACGCTGGAATGACCCAGCGGGTCAGGCAGCATCTGCGGAGAAAAGGAATAGGCGACGTTTCAGTTTTAGAGATACGGCACGGAAACAGGCCCTTCGGCCCACCGAGTCTGCACTGACCAGCGATCCCCGCACACTAACACTATCCTACACTCACACTAGGGACAATTTACATTTACACCAAGCCAATTAACCTACAAACCTGCACGTCTTTGGGGTGTGGGAGGAGACCGAAGATCTCGGAGAAAACCCACGCAGGTCACGGGGGGAACGTACAAACTCCGTACAGACAGCACCCATTGTCAGGATCGAACCCAGGTCTCTGGCGCTGTGAGGCAGCAACTCTACCGCTGGGCCACCGTTCCGCCCACGTTTCGGGCTTGTTTCCATGCTGTATGAATCTACAAGGGTAAGAGACCCTTGTACACTTTAATACCTCCACATAATCTCTCCTGTCGCTCCTTGTGCTGTGCCAAGGTTGGGGGCGTGGGGTGAATGATTTTCTTGTTATCACTTTTAACGGATAAATGGTCAAAGGTCAACATGCTGTCTGGTCTAAAGATCCTATAGACCACTCCTGCTAAATGCAATGGGCTGACGTGTAGTACGCAACGGAGAGGAACGTGGGCCTTTTTTTCATCCATTTCAGTAACCCGACCCGACCCGACTCGCAGTGTAATCAACGTTGCGGGGGAACAGTTTGTGTTAATAAATTAAAGTTCTGAAAATGAGGAGAAGATTTTTCCCAAATAACCTTTATTTTTACGAGGATGTTTCCGTAACTGGCTTCAATCTCCGCACTAGTTATCTTTGCTCCGCTATGGGATCTTTGGTGCGGAGACGGAAGCCGGTTACGGAAATGGGGCCGAAAATTACCCATGAATCTGCGCATGACCGTACTACGTCTTTTTCGTCGAATGAGGTGTCTTGCTTGCTATAGGATCTTGGGTCTGATCTGCAGCTATCTCTGGGGGTGACCACTATCTACTTCCCTCTGTTAGCCCAGAGGCAGGATGTTGTTATCTATTGGACCTTGATGGCCCAACTGATGGTCGAGACAGACTGAGAGTCAAGGGTGAGGGAGACAGAGGTATGGAAGGGTGAGGTATGAAAACAAGACATCAAAGGGGACGAGGTTCAAGGAAAATGTAGAATTGTTAGTTGGGGGAAGGTGACCACGAAGTATACGGAGATAAACTTTTAATCAGGAGGACAGCTAGACTGGTCGGAGATCTGGAATGGGGGAAGGCTGGATAGCAAGCGTTCCTCTCAGTCTGAAGAAGGGTCTCGACCCGAAGTGTCACCCATTCCTTCCCTCCAGAGATGCTGCCTGTCCCGCTGAGTTACTCCAGCATTTTGTGACTATATTTGGTTTAAACCCGCATCTGCAGTTCCTTCCTACACATAAGAGTCATAGAGTGATACAGCATGAAACAGGCCCTTTGGCCCAACTTGCCCACACCAGCCCACATGTCCCATCTACACTAGTCCCACCTGCCTGCGTTTGGCCCATATCCCTCTAAACCTGTCCTATCCATGCACCTGACTAATTGTTTCTTAAACGTTGCGATAGTCCCTGGCTCAACTACCTCCTCCAGCAGCTCGTTCCATACACCCACCGCCCTTTATGTGAAAAAGTTACCCCTCAGATTCCTATTAAATCTTTCCCTCCCCTCACTTTAAACCTATGTCCTCTGGTCCTCGATTCACCTACTCTGGGCAAGAGACTCCGTGCATCTACCCGATCTATTCCTCTCATGATTTTAGACACCTCACCCCTCGTCCTCCTGCGCTCCACGGAATAGGAAAACTATTAAAAGAATATCTGTGGATCCCATAATCGTTCTTGATAAGCCTTTACTTTAGAGATTCAGCAGGGAAACAGGCCCTTTTGCCCACCGGGCCTGCGCCGACCAAGCGATCACCCCGTACACTAGCACCATCGTACACACTAGGGACAATTTGAAATTTACAGAAGCCAATTAACCTACAAATCTGAGGTAGACACAAAATGCTGGAGTAACTCAGCGGGTGAGGCAGCATCTCTGGAGAGAAAGAATGGGCGACGTTTCGGGTCGAGACCCTTCTTCAGACAGCATCTCGACCCGAAACGTCGCTCATTCCTTCTCTCCAGAGATGCCTCACCCGCTGAGTTACTGCGGCATTTTGTGTCTACCTTCGATCTATACTCCAGCACCTGCAGTTCTTTCTTACGCAGCCTACAAATCTGCACGTCTTTGCAGTGTGGGAGGAAACCGGAGCACCCGGAGAAAACCCACGCAGTCACAGGGAGAAAGTACAAACTCCATACAGACAGCACCCACAGTCGGGATCGAACCCAGCGCAGTAAGGCAGCAACTCTGCCGTTGTGCCATCGTGCTGCCCCAGTCAACAAGTCTGATCCCAACTGATGTCCAACTTCCAAACTGATCTAAAGAAATCTGGGACAGACACAAAATAACGCTGGAGTAACTCAGCGGAACAGGCAGCATCTCTGGAGAGAAGAAATGGGTGACGTTTCGGGTCGAGACCCTTCTTCAGAAAGAAATCGGGATATTTCTGCCAAGCAGAATACTTGGATAGAGAGTCAAGTGTTTTATTGTCGTGTGTCCCAGATAGAACAACTAAATTGTCAAGGGCCTGTCCCACTTGGAGATTTTTTTCGGTGACTGCTGGCATCATTGACTGACATTTCAGGTCACCGAAAAATTTGCGGTGTGACGCGGTGGTGACGTGACGACGTACTGACGTGCGGTGTTTTTTTCAAGTGTCGCAACATTTTTATTTTGTCGCCGCTGCATTTTGAAATGTTCAAAATCTTTTGGCGACACTGATATGACGCCGGCAGTCGCCGAAAAAATTGCCAAGTGGGACAGGCCCTTTACTTGCAGCAGCACAACAGAATATGTAAACATAGTACACTGTAAACATGCTGACTATCCTAATCAGCCCTTGCCCATCCAAATGCCTGTATATCCTATCCCTCAGAATACTCTCCAGTAACTTACCAACTACAGATGTTTAAGAAAGAACTGCAGATGCTGGGAAAATCGAAGGTAGACAAAAAAAGCTGGAGAAACTCAGCGGGTGAGGCAGCATCTATGAAGCGAAGGAATAGGATCAGTCTGAAGAAAGGTCTCGACTCGAAACGTCGCCTATTCCTTCGCAGCATAGATGCCGCCTCACCCGCTGAGTTACTCCAGCTTTTTTGTAGAAACATAGAAATAGGTGCAGGGGGAGGGCATTCGGCCCTTCGAGCCAGCGCCGCCATTCATTGTGATCATGCCTGATCGTCCCCAATCAATAACCCTTGCCTGCCTTCTCCCCATATCCCTAGATTCCACCAGCCCCTAGAACTCTATCTAACTCTCTCTTAAATCCATCCAGTCATTTGGTCTCCAGTTTTTTCTCACCTCAGTCTTAAATGACCTCCCCTTTTATTCTAAGACTGTGGCCCCTGGTTCTGGACTCGCCCAACATTGGAAACATTTTTCCTACATCTAGCCTGTCCAGTCTTTTTATAATTTTATATGTTTCTATAAGATTCCTCCCTCATCCTTCTAAACTCCAGTGAATACAAGCCTAGTCTTTTCAATCTTTCCTCATATGACAGTCCCGCCATCCCAGGGATCAATTTCGTGAACCTACACTGCACTGCTTAATCACAAGGATGTCCTTCCTCAAATTATGAGACCAAAACTGTACACAATACTCCAGATGTGGTCTCACCAGAGCCCTATACAACTGCAGAAGAACCTCTCTACTCCTATACTGAAATCCTCTTGTTATGAAGGCCAACATTCCATTAGCTTTCTTCACTGCCTGCTGTACCTGCACACCAACTTTCAGTGACCGGTGTACAAGGACACCCAGGTCTCGCTGTACCTCCCCCTTACCTAACCTAACCCCATTGAGATAATAATCTGCCCCTTGTTTTTGCCGCCAAAGTGGATAACCTCACATTGTAAACAATGTACTGTAATAAACGAGAGGGAAAAAAAGTTCAGTGTGTGTGTATACAGGTACATGGTGCCCTGATAGTGGTGTCACAAGTAGAAGAGGGTGAAGAAGGGTTTGGTATGTTAGCCTACCGAGAGAACAGAATACATCTAATAATATTTTATTAGTTGCCCCGGCGTCGGGAGAGTCCTTACATCTAATAATAATAATAATAATACATTTTATTTATGGGCGCTTTTCAAAAGTCTCAAGGACACCTTACAAAGTTCAACAAATAGTGTAGAAACATGTAAGCGGAATGAAATAAATAGCAAAGACATCACGAGTACACAAATTACAGATAGAATTAAATCCCAAAACAAAAATCAAAAACACAATATGGAAGAGAGAGCAGCGGCTGCTAAAGCGTGCCAGCGTCCACTCTCCCCTCCGACCGCCATCTTGGACATAGACTAACATAGACACTACACATTACACACAAAATCATCCCCCCACAATGATTACCACTGTGGGGGAAGGCACAATGTCCAGTCCCCAACCCCAGTTCACCCAAAGTCAGGCCTATTGAGGCCTCCACAGTTGCCTCTACGGAGGCCCGATATTCCTGGCCGTTCTCACCGGGTGTTGTTGCCCCGGCGTCGGGAGAGTCCTCGCAGCGGCTGGGCCACATGGAGCGGCCGATTTCCTACCGGAGTCCGTGGTACCTGAAGCCGACAAGGCCGCGCCGAGTTGCAGCTCAGAGGCTCCCGATGTTAGAGTCGGTGCCGCCGCCCGCGGCTGGTCGCTCCGCAGTCCCGCAGCCCGGAGGTGTTGAGCTCGGCGGTCACAGCTCACCGGAGCTCCAGCGCGTCGATCCAGCGCGGCGACCCAGGCAAGGCATCGCCCGCTCCGCTCCGCGATAGCGCTCCAGCGCTGTGCCGCCACCGGAGCTGAAGGTGCTGGGCAGTCCCCGCCAGGAAAACGCCGCTCCACGCCCGCTGGTAGGCCGCTAGGACGGGTCGACGGGGCAGCCCGGAGAAAAAGCTGCCTCAACGACCAGGTAGGGACCTAGAAATAGTTTGCCCCTTACCCCCCCACATTAAAAGTCAAAATTCCCCAACAGACAAAGACATAAAAAAAACTAAAAACTAAGAAAAAAAGTGAATTTAACGGACGGCTGCTGGTTAGCAGACGCTCCCCAAGATGGCTCCTTCTCGAAATGGTTTTACAAGGAACATCTGATGGTTTTACAAGGAACCGCAGATACTGGAATCTTGGAACAAAACACAATGTGCTGGAGTAACTCAGCGGGCGTCAGGCAGCATCGCTGGAGGACCATGGGATCGGTGACGTTTCGGGTCAGGACTCTTCTTCAAACTGATGGTGGTGGAAAGCTGGAAGAGGGGTGGGTGCGGGATGGAGTTTGGCAAGTGATAGGTGGATACAGGTGATGGGGAGTTTTGATCGGTCGGTGAGTGGACGAAGGCTTGAGATGTAGAAGAAGATAAAAGGATGTCAGATAAGGTGAGAAGTGGAGTGAAATGTAAAGTCGGAGGGCCTGTTTCCACGCTGTATCACTATCACTCTAAGATCAAGTCCGATTAATGATGGTCCGAGTGGCACCAATGAGGTAGATGGTAAAGGGCCTGTCCCACGGGCATGCGACTCCATGCGGCAAGCGTGACCTAACCGCAAGCGGCTGCCGAGCGGGGGCCGGTCCCACTTCGATCGCCGGAGCCGTATGGAGTTGTGCGGAGCTGGTCCCGACATTGCACGGGGCTCCGAAAAACTGACCGTGTTCAAAAATTCCGTGCGGCAACGGCCTGCCGCCCCACAGCCGCCTCGAGGCCGTGCACATCGCCTCGACGCCGTATGCACCGCCTCACCGCCGTACGCACCGTCTTGACGTCACTCAACCTCCGCGCGGCCCCCGCTTCCGATTTCGTAGCACTTGCCGCATGCAGCCGCATGCTGGTGGGACCGGCTCTATACGGGGATCACTCGACCTCCGCTCGGCCCCCGCTTGCGGTTAGGTCGCGCTTGCCGCATGGAGTCGCATGCCCGTGGGACAGGCCCTTTAGTCAGAACCGCTCTCTGGTTGTGGTAGGATGGTTCAGTTGCCTGATAACAGCTGGGAAGAAACTGTCCTCAAAACTGGAGGTGTGCGTTTTCACACTTTTCTGTACCTCTTGCCCTGATGGGAGAGGGGAGAAGAGGGCTTGACCAGGCCGAGACTGGTCCTTGATTATGTTGCTGGCCTCGTCGAGGCAGCAGTGTGGGGGAGGGGGGGGTACACAGGAAATGGGGAGAAGAGGGGAGGGGGGATTACCTTATATTGGAGATACAATGTTCAGAACATTGGGTTGTTAGCTACTCAAGCGGAATCTGAGGTGTTGTTCATCCAGTTTGCCTGCGGCCTCACACTGGCTGAAGGCTACCATTTCTCCTTCAATAACAACTTACTACAGGGAGGGTTGAAATCAACCTGGGTCATGAATTTAATCTCCTTGCAACTTGCATCACTTGGTAGACAAAAGTGCTGGAGAAACTCAGCGGGTGCGGCAGCATCTATGGAGCGAAGGAAATAGGCAACGTTTCGGCCGAAACCCTTCTTCAGACTGATGTAGGGTGGGGGGGGGGGGGAGAAGAAAGGAGAAAGGAAGAGGAGGAACCAGAGGGCTGAGGGAGAGCTGAGAAGGGGAGGAGACAGCAAAGGCTACCGGAAATTGGAGAAAGTCAATGTTCAAGCCACTGGGATGCAGACTGCCCAAGCGGAATATGAGGTGCTGCTCCTCCAATTTCCGGTGGTGCTCACTCTGGCCATGGATGAGGCCCCAGGACAGAAAGGTCGTATTCGGAATGGGGGGGGGAGTTGAAGTGCTGAGCCACCGGGAGATCAGGTTGGTTAATGCGAACCGAGCGGAGGTGTTCGGCGAAACGATGTAGATCAGCTGACATCTAGAGCAGCGGATGCAATAGATGAGGTTGGATGAGATGCAGGTGAACCTCTGTCACACCTGAACGACTGCTTGGGTCTTTGAATGGAGTCGAGGGGGGAGGTAAAGCGACAAATGTAGCATCTCTTGCGGTTACAAGGGAAAGTGCCCGGGGAGGGGGTGGTGTGGGAGGGAAAGGGAAGAATTGACCTGGGAGTTACGGAGGGAACGGTCTTTGCGGAAAGCAGACAGAGGGGGAAGATGGGAAGATGTGGCGAGTGGTGGGGGAGGTGGCGAAACTGACGGACAAGTTTAGTTTAGTTTAGTTTAGTTTAGAGGGAGCAGATCCTTCGGCCGACTGGGTGGGAAGAAGTGAAGTCTAGATAGCCATGGGAGTCAGTTGGTGCCTGGGACAAAAGACATTCATTTAGTTCCCAACTGGTGATATTCATAAGTTATGGGAGCAGAATTAGGCCATTCGGCCATCAAGTCTACTCCGCCATTGAATCATGGCTGATCTACCTTTCCTCTCTCAACCCCATTCTCTATCCCTTCTCCGCATAACCCCTGACATCAGGTAGGTGTGACAATATATTAACATTGACCATTGGCACCTGTGGACTGAACAGAATTTCAGACAACTTGACATTAGATGCCCCTGACGAAAGATCATTAAACATAAGACAGACACAAAATGCTGGAGTAACTCAGTGGAACAGGCAGCATCTCTGGAGAGAAGGGATGGGTGACGTTTCGGGTCTAGACCTCCCATAACAATAGACAATAGACAATAGGTGCAGGAGTGGGCCATTCGCCCCTGCGAGCCAGCACCGCCATTCACTATGATCATGGCTGATCATCCCCAATCAGTACCCCGGTTCCTGCCTTCTCCCCATATCCTTTGATTCCGTTAGACCTAAGAGCTACATCTAACTCTCTCTTGAAAATTAGCCTCCACTGCCTTCTGTGGCAGAGAATTCCACAGATTCACAACTCTCTGGGTGAAAACGTTTTTCCTCATCTCAGTCATAAATGGCCTCCCCTTTATTCTTAAACTGTGACCCCCTGGTTCTGGACTCCCCCCAACATCGGGAACATTTTTCCTGCATCTAGCCTGTCCAATCCCTTAAGAATTTTATGTTTCTATAATATAATTTAAAATAAGTCTGCTCAATTGTTGCTCATTTATCTAAGCTTTCGCTATAACCTCACGTACTAGTAATTGAATATTGCAAATACTTTACACCTCAGAGGTATGGCATTGGGCAACTTGGTCTTAACTCAATGGTAAACTGACACAATCGAACCAAAGCACTGAAAGGAAACACAGCAAGAAGCAACATAGAAACATGGAAAAGAGGTGCAGGAGTAGGCCATTCGGCCCTTCGAGCCAGCACCGCCATTCAATGTGATCATGGCTGATCATCCCCAATCAGTACCCCGTTCCTGCTTTCTTCCCCAAATCCCTTGATTCCGTTAGCCCTACGAGCTAAATCAAATTCTCTCTTGAAAACATCCAGTGAATCGGCCTCCACTGCCTTCTGTGGCAGAGAATTCCATAGATTCACGACTCTCTGGGTGAAAAAGGGTCTCGACCCAAAACGTCACCCATTCCTTCTCTCCAGAGATGCTGCCTGTCCCGCTGAGTTACTCCAGCATTTTGTGTCTATCTCTGGGTGAAAATATTTTTCCTCATCTCAGTCCTAAATGGCCTTATCCTTAACATCACATCTGACAGTCCAATCGCACCCGTAGTCAGGATCGAACCCGGATCTCTGGCGCCGTGAGGCAGCAACACTACCCGCTGCACCACCGTGCCGCACAAATGGGTATCCTAACAGAGTGGGATTTGTAATTTTTTTGCTAGCAAGGTAATTAAATACCACTATCTAGATTTGTATTCAGGGCCTAGTAAAGACACTTCAAAGGTTCATCCGCTGCTCTAGATGTCAGCTGATCTACATCGGTGAGACCAAGTGTAGGCACGGCGATCGCTTCGCCGAACACCACCGCTCGGTCCGCAATAACCAACCTGGTCTCCCAGTGGCTCACCACTTCAACTCCCCCTCCCATTCCGTATCCGACCTTTCTGTCCTGGGCCTCCTCCATTGTCAGAGTGAGGACCAACGGAAACTGGAGGAGCAGCACCTCATATTCCACTTGGGTAGTTTGCACCCCAGCGGTATGAACATTGACTTCTCCAATTTCCGGTAGCCCTCACTGTCTCCTCCCCTTCTCAGCTCTCCCTCAGCCCTCTGGCTCCTCCTCTTCCTTTCTTCTTCCCAAGACGACCGGAGACCCTTTTCTACTGCAGCCTTCATCCGCCTTCCCAGCTGTTGTGACGCTCCACTAAGGTCAGCCATCGTCCTCCACCTGTTCCACCGTTGAGGTCTTGGTTGGATTGCTCTTTGTCAGGGAACTCCCCCTCGACCTTACCGCCATGGGTGGCCCTACCAGGAGCATCGCTCCAGACGGCGTCGCTGTCAGGATCTCAGGTCCACACAAGCTTCTCCACCACGACAAGGTGACAATCAACGGAGAAGAATACCCATGGTATGCAAATAGTCGCCACACAAAGGGCATACCAACAAAGTGTCAAAGTGTCCCCTGCGCCAGGCCCCCCTTTGTTCTCCCCAATCCCCTCCCCCATGGTGCCCCCCGCCCCCCTCCCCCTCCCCCCTCAACGCTGAGTCCCCATTGTGTGTAGGGAGTGGTAGAATTTGGGGGAAATTGATGGCAATGGCTGGAACAAAGATAGATACAAAATGCTGGGGAAACTCAGCGGGTCAGGCAGCATCTCTGGAGAAAAGGAATAGGTGACGTTTCGGGTCAGGATCCTTCTTCAGTGGGATCTTTCGACAAGGTCCCACATAAGACTTTCGACAAGGTCCCACATAAGAGATTAGTATACAAACTTAAAGCACACGGTATTGGGGGTTCAGTATTGATGTGGATAGAGAACTGGCTGGCAAACAGGAAGCAAAGAGTAGGAGTAAACGGGTCCTTTTCAGAATGGCAGGCAGTGACTAGTGGGGTACCGCAAGGCTCAGTGCTGGGACCCCAGCTATTTACAATATATATTAATGATTTGGACGAGGGAATTGAATGCAACATCTCCAAGTTTGCGGATGACACAAAGCTGGGGGGCAGTGTTAGCTGTGAGGAGGATGCTAGGAGGCTACAAGGTGACTTGGATAGGCTGGGTGAGTGGGCAAATGTACGGCAGATGCCGTATAATGTGGATAAATGTGAGGTTATCCACTTTGGTGGCAAAAACAGGAAAGTAGACTATTATCTAAATGGTGGCCGATTAGGAAAAGGGGAGATGCAACGAGACCTGAGTGTCATGGTACACCAGTCATTGAAAGTAGGCATGCAGGTGCAGCAGGCAGTGAAGAAAGCGAATGGTATGTTAGCATTCATAGCAAAAGGATTTGAGTATAGGAGCAGGGAGGTTCTACTGCAGTTGTACAGGGTCTTGGTGAGACCACACCTGGAGTATTGCGTACAGTTTTGGTCTCCAAATCTGAGGAAAGACATTCTTGCCATAGAGGGAGTACAGAGAAGGTTCACCAGACTGATTCCTGGGATGTCAGGACTTTCATATAAAGAAAGACTGGATAGACTCGGCTTGTACTCGCTAGAATTTAGAAGATTGAGGGGGGATCTTATAGAAACTTACAAAATTCTTAAGGGGTTGGACAGGCTAGATGCAGGAAGATTGTTCCCGATGTTGGGGAAGTCCAGGACAAGGGGTCACAGTTTAAGGAGTAAGGGGAAATCCTTTAGGACCGAGATGAGAAAAACATTTTTCACACAGAGAGTGGTGAATCTCTGGAACTCTCTGCCACAGAAGGTAGTTGAGGCCAGTTCATTGGCTATATTTAAGAGGGAGTTAGATGTGGCCCTTGTGGCTAAAGGGATCAGGGGGTATGGAGAGAAGGCAGGTACAGGATACTGAGTTGGATGATCAGCCATGATCATATTGAATGGCGGTGCAGGCTCGAAGGGCCGAATGGCCTACTCCTGCACCTATTTTCTATGTTTCTATGTTTCTATGTTTCAGACCAGAATAAGGTTGGATTAGATTCATGTAGGATTTGTGTTGACGGGTGGTTCATCCAAAGTTCATAAGTGGTAGGAGCAGAATTAAGTCTTTCGGCCCATCAAGTCTACTCCACCACCCACTCAAGGCTGATCTATCTCTCCCTCCTAACACCATACCTTCTCCCCATAACCCCTGACACCCGTACTAATCAAGAATCTATCTATCTCTGCCTTAAAAATATCCACTGACTTGGCCTCTACAGCCTTCTGTGGGGATGAATTCCACAGATTCACCACCCTCTGACTAAATAAATTCCTCCTCACCTCCTTCCTAATGGAACGTCCTTTAATTCTGAGGCTATGACCTCTGGTCCTAGACTCTCCCACTGGTGGAAACATCCTCTCCACATCCACTCTGTCCGAAGCGTTAATGTATCTAACAAACACCACTGGACCCCCTGTGGCAATTCCCCTGATCGCTGGCCACAGTCTGATCACCGGATTTCGCTCTTAAACCAAGCTAAATTGCTCACATTTGTAACTTCACAGCTGTTTTCTCGATCTAGTTAACATAAAATGATCCCAAACAGCTCTGCAAAATCTGGTTGAGGCATTTTCCCGAGAGGTTGTTGCTGGGTAATTGGTTGCACATTGGTAAAATTCCTGACATACTGGGATGTGATATTAGAGGGAATATTGGCGGCTGCGCCCATTTTTCTTGGAAGTCACTTTGGGAGGAGCCCGCAATTCTGGGAGTTACAGAGGATCGCAATGCAGAAGGTTTCTCCGAGATCTTCAGTTTTCCTCCCACACTCCAAAGACATAGAAACATAGAAACATAGAAATTAGGTGCAGGAGTAGGCCATTCGGCCCTTCGAGCCTGCACCGCCATTCAATATGATCATGGCTGATCATCCAACTCAGTATCCTGTACCTGCCTTCTCTCCATACCCTCTGATCCCTTTAGCCACAAGGGCCACATCTAGCTCCCTCTTAAATATAGCCAATGAACTGGCCTCGACTACCCTCTGTGGCAGAGAGTTCCAGAGATTCACCACTCTCTGTGTGAAAAAAGTTCTTCTCATCTCGGTTTTAAAGGATTTCCCCCTTATCCTTAAGCTGTGACCCCTTGTCCTGGACTTCCCCAACATCGGGAGCAATCTTCCTGCATCTAGCCTGTCCAACCCCTTAAGAATTTTGTAAGTTTCTATAAGATCCCCTCTCAATCTCCTAAATTCTAGAGAGTATAAACCAAGTCTATCCAGTCTTTCTTCATAAGACAGTCCTGACATCCCAGGAATCAGTCTGGTGAACCTTCTCTGCACTCCCTCTATGGCAATAATGTTCTTCCTCAGATTTGGAGACCAAAACTGTACGCAATACTCCAGGTGTGGTCTCACCAAGACCCTGTACAACTGCAGTAGAACCTCCCTGCTCCTATACTCAAATCCTTTTGCTATGAAAGCTAACATACCATTCGCTTTCTTCACTGCCTGCTGCACCTGCATGCCTACTTTCAATGACTGGTATACCATGACACCCAGGTCTCGCTGCATCTCCCCTTTTCCTAGTCGGCCACCATTTAGAAAATAGTCTGCTTTCCTGTTTTTGCCACCAAAATGGATAACCTCACATTTATCCACATTATACTGCATCTGCCAAACATTTGCCCAAAGACATGCAGGTTTGTGGGTCAATTGGCTTGGAGTAAGTGTAAAAATTGGCCCATGTGTAGGAGAGTGTCAATGTGCGGGGATCGCTGGTCGGTGCGGACTCAGTCGGCCGAAGGATCTGCTCCCTCTAAACTAAACTAAACTAAACTAAACTAGTCCTCCGTCATTTTCACCACCTCCCCCACCACTCGCCACATCTTCCCATCTCCCCCTCTGTCTGCTTTCCGCAAAGACCGTTCCCTCCGTAACTCCCAGGTCAATTCTTCCCTTCCCTCCCACACCACCCCCTCCCCGGCACTTTCCCTTGCAACTGCAAGAGATGCTACACTTGTCGCTTTACCTCCCCCCTCGACTCCATTCAATGACCCAAGCAGTCGTTCCAGGTGCGACAGAGGTTCACCTGCATCTCCTCCAACCTCATCTATTGCATCCGCTGCTCTAGA
>JAXLNO010003988.1:0-50103 GCA_038087875.1 Malacoraja senta | reverse complement strand
GGATCGCTGGTCGGTGCACCGAAGGGCCTGTTTCCGTGATGTATCTCTAAACAAAGCTGGAGTCATACAAACATGCAGCACAAAAACAGAGTCTTCAACCCAACTTATCACATACCACCCAAGAAGCCCCTCTAAGCTACTATCTGCATTTGGCCATTTGTATGCAGTATCTCCACCGGGTGGAGGCGCCAGCAATGGCTGCCTCACCAACAGTCTGTCTGCCCTTTCCTTCTCTGTGTCTGTTTTGTATGTGTTAAATGTTTTTTATTAGTGTTCTTTAGCTTGTTTTAAGTGGGGGGTGGGGGAGGGGGGGAGTTGCGGGAAACTTTTTCTAATCTCTTACCTGGACAGAGATGCCACTGGGCAGTGATCACTTTCTGCATTTTTTCCCGCTCCTGGACGTTCAAGTTGCCGAACCAAGCCACGATGCAGCCAGTCAGTATGCTCTCTACTGTGCACCTGTAGAAGTTCGAGGGAGTCCTCCTTCACACACCGACTGTCCGTAATCTTCTCGGGATGGTGATTGCTCTGCACCACCGCCTGCAAAGGACCCTCCAGGTTGTGCCCTCTGTGGATTTGGGAATGCTATGCCTGGACCTGCCTCAGTCTCCATGAACTCCATGCACACACATAACAGCTGTTGATGGGGCAATGTAATGCTGGCTTTGTTCACAATGCCCACACCCACACAAGAATGTTAAAAAAAACTGCTATTTTTCCCTCAGGCAAACTGACTATTTTTCCTTTTCGCAAACTGGCTATTTTTCCTTTTGGAAAACATCATTCCAAAATTCTTTAACCTCTTGTTAAATCAAACTTAAAAAAAACTATATATATCTATCTATATTTAAAACTCTGTGTGTGTGTTTCTGCCTGTGTGTGTTTCTGCCTGTCTTGTGGGTGCCAACCTTCCTTTGATTCGTTGCTACGCCAACACCACACGCAGAAACTGCACTTGGTCTAGTATATATATATATATATATATATATATGTATAGGTAGACAAAAGTGCTGGAGAAACTCAGCGGGTGAGGCAGCATCTATGGAGCAAAGGAAATAGGCGACGTTATCGGGTCGAGACCCATCTTCAGTCTGCCTATCCATGTGTGACCAAGATTCCTGTCTATGTACGAGAAAAAAACTACCAGCAGAGTGGTCGGCCCGGTGGCGCAGCGGGTAGAGCTGCTGACTCACAGCACCAGAGCCCCGGGATCAATCCTGACCTCGGGTGCTGTCTGTACAAAGTTTGAACCTTGTGGGTTTCCTCCGGGTGCTCCGGTTTCCTCCCACATCCCAGAAGGTAAGATGGCCTCTGTAAATTGCCCCCCAATGTGTGGATGAGAAAGTGGAATAACATAGAACTAGTTCTAACATAGAACCCGCTAGAGGCAGGAAACATGTTCCTGATGTTGGGGGAGTCCAGAACCAGGGGCCACAGTTTAAGAATAAGGAGTAAGCCATTTAGAACGGAGACGAGGAAACACTTTTTCTCACAGAGAGTGGTGAGTCTGTGGAATTCTCTGCCTCAGAGGGCGATGGAGGCAGGTTCTCTGGATGCTTTCAAGAGAGAGATAGATAGGGCTCTTAAAAATAGCGGAGTCAGGGGATATGGGGAGAAGGCAGGAACGGGGTACTGATTGGGGATGATCAGCCATGATCACATTGAATGGTGGGGCTGGCTCGAAGGGCCGAATGGCCTACTCCTGCACCTATTGTCTATTGTCTATTGTGAACAGGAGATCGACGGTCAGTGTGGACTCAGTGGGCCGAATGGCCTGTTTCCTGAGCCGGCACTCTGAACTCTAAACTCCAAATTCTGCAGCCCAGCTTGTCAAGCTAATTCTCTGCCCTACATTCAGTGAGTGGTATGCCGAGTATGCCAGTTGGCATACCATGGGAAATGACTTAATTAACTTTTAATTAACTTTGCTTTTGCAATTAAAACTTATAACTGGCATTCATTCCTGTGGGAGGAGACCCACAGGCGGTCACGGTGGCGCAGCGGTAGAGTTGCTGCCTTACAGCGAATGCAGCGCCGGAGACCCAGGTTCGATCCCAACCTCGGGTGCTGTCTGTACGGAGTTTGCACGTTCTCCCCGTGACCTGTGTGGGTTTTCTCCGAGATCTTCAGTTTCCTCCCACACTCCGAAGACGTACAGGTTAGTAGGTTCATTGGCTTTGGTAAAAATGTAAATTGTCCCTAGTGGGTGTAGGATAGTGTTAATGTGTGGGGATCGCTGGTCGGCACGGACCCGCTGGGCCGAAGGGCCTGTTTCCGTGCTGAATCTCTAAACTAAAATATAATGGGGCCATTTGATGACAGGCACAAAGTGCTGGAGTAACTCAGCGGGTCGGGCAGCATCTGTGGAGAAAAGGAATTGGTGACAAATGAATGTGAACCTTGAACCTTGTCGCACGTAAATGGGGGTGGCTTGGTGACTTTGGCATCATGGGCTTGGATGCAGATCTTGGTCGGCATGGACAAATTGGGCCAACGAGCATGTTTTCGTTTTGTAAGACTCGATGACTCAGAATGGGGCGGCACAGTGGCGCAGCGGCAGAGTTGCTGCCTCACAGTACCAGAGACCCTGGTTCGATCCTGACTACGGGCGCTGATTGAAATGGAGTTTGCACGTTCTCCCCGTGACCTGCGTGGGTTTTCTCCAGGCGCTCTGGTTTCCACCCACACTCCAAAGATGTACAGGTATATTGGTTGACACAAAAAGCTGCAGTGACTCGGTGGGTCAGACAACATCTCTGGAGAAAAGGAATTGGTGACGTTTCGGCTCGAGACCCTTCTTCAGAATCTCGACCGAAACGTCACATATTACTTTTCTCCAGAGATGCTGTCGGACCCCCTGAGTTACTCCAGCTTTTTGTGTCTATCTTCTGTTTCAACCAGCATCTGCAGTTCCTTCCTGCTGGTTTGTAGGTTAGTTGGCTTTGGTAAGTTGTAAGAATTGTCCCCAGTGTGTAGGATAGTGCTAGCGTACGGGAGCGATCGATGGTCGGCGTGGACTCGGTGGGCCGAATGGCCTGTTTCCGTGCTGTACTTCTAATGTCTAAAATCTAAATGACTGCCAAGATTTTGCATCTGGAGTACCATGTTCCATGTACTCACTGGAGTACCATGTTCCAGTGAGATGACAACCCTGATGTGGAGAGGATGTTTCCAATGGTGGAAGAGTCTAGAACAAAAGGTCATCGCCTCAGAATTAAAGGACGTACCTTTAGGAAGGAGATGAGGAGGAATTTCTTTTGGCAGAGCCTGGTGAATCTGTGGAATTCTTTGCCACAGAAGGCTGTCAAGTCAGTTTGTCAAGGAGGACTCTCTCTAACTTCTACAGGTGCACAGTAGAGAGCATGCTGACCGACTTGCATCGTGGCTTGGTTCGGCAACTTGAGCGCCCTGGAGAGGAAAAGACTACAAAAAGTGGTAAACACTGCCCAGTCCATCATCGGCTCTGACCTCCCTACCATCGAGGGGATCTATCGCAGTCGCTGCCTCAAAACGGCTGGCAGCATCATCAAGGACCCACACCATCCTGGCCACACACTCATCTCCCCGCTACCTTCAGGTAGAAGGAACATGAGCCTGAAGACTGCAACGACCAGGTTCAGGAATAGCTACTTTCCCACTGCCATCAGGCTATTAAACGTGGCTCGGACAAAACTCTGAACATTAATAGCCCATTATCTGTTTATTTGCACTTTATCAGGTTATTTATTCACGTGTGTATATATTTATATAATGGTATATGGACACACTGATCTGTTCTGTATTCATGCCTACTATATTCTGTTGTGCTGAAGCAAAGCAAGAATTTCATTGTCCTATCCGGGACACATGACAATAAACTCTCTTGAATCTTGAATCTTGAATGTGTGGAGGCCATCAATGGATATATTTAAGGCAGAGACAGATTGATTCTTGATTAGTACGGGTGTCAGGGGGTTATGGGGAGAAGGCAGGAGAATGGGGTAAGGATCACCCATGATTGAATGGCGAAATAGACGATGGGCCGAATGGCCTCATTCAATCAATCAATCAATCAATCAGGATTGATGGGGCAATGTAAGTGCAGTGAAATAAATCTGCCAGCAACGGTACAAATAAAGAACACACAATACACAATAACATTTAGCACAAACATCCACCACAGCATTCTTCACTGTGGTGGAAGGCAACAAAGTACAGTCAGTCCTCCTCCTTGTTCACCCGTGGTCGGGGCTATAAACCTCCGCAGTCGCCGCTGCGGACGGCCCGATGTACAGGCCCTCTCGTCGGGACGGTCGAACACAGACCGCGGCTTGGAGGTCCCGAATCGGCGCTTTCCTACCGGAGACCGCGGCTTCAGGATGTTGTAGGCCGCAGGCCGGCGGTCGGAGCTCTTCCCTGGCTGTCCCCGGCGAGGGAAGTCAGGCTCCAGATGGTAAGTCCACGTCGCGCCCGCGGTTAGAAACTCCGCAGACCGCGGCTTCAGGATGTAACAGTCCGCAGGCCAGCGATCGGAGCACTCCCTTCTGGCGACCCCGGCGAGGGCTCGCCCCCTCCGCGATGAAAAGTCCACGCTGCACCCGCTGCTGAAACTCCGGCACCGACTCCGGGAAAGGCCGCTCCATGCTGTTAGGCCGCGAGGGAGGCGACATGGAAAAAGTCGCCTCTCCGTGGACAAGGTGACCGAAGGAGTTTCCCCCCTTACCCCCCTCACCACCCCCCACACAAGACACACCGAGAGACACTAAAAGAAACATTTGGACGCACTAAAAAAAAAACAATAAAAATAGAAATAACGAACACGCTGCTGGCAGGGCAGCCATCTCGCAGCGCCCCCACCGACTATCATGCTCTTAAAGATAGCGGTGTCAGGGATATGGGGAGAAGGCAGGAACGGGGTATTGATTGTGGATGATCAGCCATGATCACATTGAATGGCGGTGCTGGCTCGAAGGGCTGAATGGCCTACTCCTGCACCTATTGTCTATTGTCTATTGTCTATGCTCCTATCTCTTATGACCTTGTGACCTTAATGCTGAGTGGATCCGTTTCAGCTTTTCAGAGCAGCCCTGACTCTCTCCATGAGAAGGACTTTGTGAATCCTTCTGCTTCTGGCCGCATCTCTGATCTTGCTCAGTTTCGTTGGTAACACATTTGCTGGGTATCGTGTCTTCACACTAGTTCTCTCACCTCATTCTTCCTCTGTGGTGACAGATGACATAGCGTGTGCATGTGCGAGTGCGTGCGCGTGCGAGCGTCATCTTTACTTTATTTAGTTTAGTTTAGAGATACAGGCTCTTCGGCCCCCACCTAATTCACACCCACCTGTACATTAGTTTTACCCTACGCACTGGGAACAATTTACAGAAGCCAATTAGCCTGTGAGCGAACCCACACGTCTTTGGAGTGTGGGAGGAAACCGGAGCACCTGGAGAAAACCCACGCAGGTCACGGGGAGAACGTACAAACTCCGTACAAGCAGCACCCGTGGTCAGGATTGAACCCGGATCTCTGGCACTGTGAGGCAGCAACTTTACCCACTGCGCCACTGTGCTGCCCTTAAATTAAATAGGTGCTTATCAAATTACTCCTCAGTGCGTTTAAGTTGGCTCAGCTATTAGTAATATACATGCTGGCATGACAATAGACAATAGACAATAGGTGCAGGAGTGGTAGGCCATTTAGCCATTTGAGCCAGCACCGCCATTCAATGTGATCATGGCTAATCATCCCCAATCAGTACCCCGTTCCTGCCTTCTCCCCATATCCCCTGACTCTGCTATCTTTAAGAGCTCTATCTAACTCTCTCTTGAAAGCATCCAGCGCGGCCTCCACCGCACTCTGAGGCAGAGAATTCCACAGACTCACAACTCTCTGGGTGGAAAACTTTGTCCTCATCTCCGTTCTAAATGGCTTACCCCTTATTCTTAAACTGTAGCCCCTGGTTCTGGACCCCCCCAACATTGGGAACATGTTTCCTGCCTCCAGTGTGTCCAGACCCATAATAATCTTATATGTTTCAATAAGATTCCTTCTCATCCTTCTAAATTCCAGAGTGGATTGCAATGATACTCTTTCCAATGTACTGTACAATACTCTATTCTGGCTCGCTTCCAATTCGTTCCATTAATTTAACAACACCTGCAGAACAGATGCTATTAGTGCAAGCAGGCTTGAAGGAATGTGTAGGCCTGTTCATCTTTAATGAGTCTACAATAGCCTGATAACAAGGAGAAAAGTAACAAGGGAACAGAAGATCAAAAGATCATGTGATAGGAGCAGAATTACGCCATTCGGCCCATCAAGTCTACTGCGCCAATCAATCATGGCTGATCTATCTCTCCCTCTTAACCCCATTCTTCTGCCTTCTCCCCATAACAATAGACAATAGACAATAGGTTCAGCAATAGGCCATTCGGCCCTTCCAGCCAGCACCGCCATTCAATGTGATCATGGCTGATCATCCCCAATCAGTACCCCGTTCCTGCCTTCTCCCCACATCCCCTAACTCTGCTATCTTTAAGAGCCCTGTCAAGCTCTCTCTTGAAAATATCCAGAGAACTGGCCTCCCCTGCCCTCTGAGGCAGAGAATTTCACAGACTCACCACTCTCTGTGTGAAGAAGTGTTTCCTCATCTCCGTTCTAAATAGCTTACCCCTTAACCTCCGACACCCATACTAATCAAGAATCTATCTATCTCTGCCTTAAATATATCCACTGACCTGGCCTCCACAGCCTCTGCGGCAAGGAATTCCACAGATTCACTACCCTCTGAGAAATTCATCCTCATCTGCTTCCTAAAGGAACGTCCTTTAATTCTGAGGCTATGACCTCTGGTCCTAGACTCTCCCACAGGTGGAAACATCCTCTCCACATCCACTCTATCCAGGCCACTCACTCCTCTGTACATTTCAATGAGGTCCCACCTCATTCTTCTAAACTCCGGTGAATGAATACAGGCCCCAGTGCCGGCAAGCGCTCATCATATGTTAATGTTGCCCACTCGCTTCCTCGCCAGGAAGCGAGCGGGCAAGATCATCTCTGACCCCTCTCACCCTGGCCACAAACTCTTTGAATCACTTCCCTCTGGAAGGCGACTCCGGATTGTCAAAGCTGCCACAGCCAGACATAAAAACAGTTTTTATCCACGAGTAGTTGCTCTACTCAACAGCCAAAAATCTGTAGCCTCCCTTTGATCTGGTATTTTGTTGGTTCGCATGCTTGATCAATGGTGTTTTATCATTAATGTTTTATTATTATTAATGTTTAGTGTTTTCTGAGTCATTCGTAACTGTCACTGTATAGAAACATAGAAACATAGAAACATAGAAATTAGGTGCAGGAGTAGGCCATTCGGCCCTTCGAGCCTGCACCGCCATTCAATATGATCATGGCTGATCATCCAACTCAGTATCCCGTACCTGCCTTCTCTCCATACCCCCTGATCCCTTTAGCCACAAGGGCCACATCTAACTCCCTCTTAAATATAGCCAATGAACTGGCCTCAACTACCCTCTGTGGCAGAGAGTTCCAGAGATTCACCACTCTCTGTGTGAAAAAAGTTCTTCTCATCTCGGTTTTAAAGGATTTCCCCCTTATCCTTAAGCTGTGACCCCTTGTCCTGGACTTCCCCAACATCGGGAGCAATCTTCCTGCATCTAGCCTGTCCAACCCCTTAAGAATTTTGTAAGTTTCTATAAGATCCCCTCTCAATCTCCTAAATTCTAGAGAGTATAAACCAAGTCTATCCAGTCTTTCTTCATAAGACAGTCCTGACATCCCAGGAATCAGGCTGGTGAACCTTCTCTGCACTCCCTCTATGGCAATAATGTCCTTCCTCAGATTTGGAGACCAAAACTGTACGCAATACTCCAGGTGTGGTCTCACCAAGACCCTGTACAACTGCAGTAGAACCTCCCTGCTCCTATACTCAAATCCTTTTGCTATGAAAGCTAACATACCATTCGCTTTCTTCACTGCCTGCTGCACCTGCATGCCTACTTTCAATGACTGGTGTACCATGACACCCAGGTCTCGCTGCATCTCCCCTTTTCCTAGTCGGCCACCATTTAGAAAATAGTCTGCTTTCCTGTTTTTGCCACCAAAATGGATAACCTCACATTTATCCACATTATACTGCATCTGCCATACATTTGCCCACTCACCCAGCCTATCCAAGTCACCTTGCAGTCTCCTAGCATCCTCCTCACAGCTAACACTGCCCCCCAGCTTAGTGTCATCCGCAAACTTGGAGATATTGCCTTCAATTCCCTCATCCAGGTCATTAATATATATTGTAAATAGCTGGGGTCCCAGCACTGAGCCTTGCGGTACCCCACTAGTCACTGCCTGCCATTGTGAAAAGGACCCGTTTACTCCTACTCTTTGCTTCCTGTTTGCCAGCCAGTTCTCTATCCACATCAATACTGAACCCCCAATGCCATGTGCTTTAAGTTTGTATACTAATCTCTTATGTGGGACCTTGTCGAAAGCCTTCTGGAAGTCCAGATACACCACATCCACTGGTTCTCCCCTATCCACGCTACTAGTTACATCCTCGAAAAATTCTATAAGATTCGTCAGACATGATTTACCTTTCGTAAATCCATGCTGACTTTGTCCAATGATTTCACCACTTTCCAAATGTGCTGCTATCCCATCTTTAATAACTGACTCTAGCAGTTTCCCCACTACCGATGTTAGACTAACTGGTCTGTAATTCCCCGTTTTCTCTCTCCCTCCCTTCTTAAAAAGTGGGGTTACGTTTGCTACCCGCCAATCCTCAGGAACTACTCCAGAATCTAAAGAATTTTGAAAGATTATTACTAATGCATCCACTATTTCTGGAGCTACTTCCTTAAGTACTCTGGGATGCAGCCTATCTGGCCCTGGGGATTTATCGGCCTTTAATCCATTCAATTTACCCAAAACCACTTCCCGACTAACCTGGATTTCACTCAATTCCTCCAACTCCTTTGACCCGCGGTCCCCTGCTATTTCCGGCAGATTATTTATGTCTTCCTTAGTGAAGACGGAACCAAAGTAGTTATTCAATTGGTCCGCCATATCCTTGTTCCCCATGATCAACTCACCTGTTTCTGACTGCAAGGGACCTACATTTGTTTTAACTAATCTCTTTCTTTTTACATATTTATAAAAACTTTTGCAGTCAGTTTTTATGTTCCCTGCCAGTTTTCTTTCATAATCTATTTTTGTCATGTTGTTACTTGTTGTTACTTGTGGGCGGAGCACCAAGGCAAATTCCTTGTATGTGAATACTTGGCCAATAAACTTACTTACTTAATTACTTACTTACTTAATCTACAAACCCGTACATATTTGGAGTGTGGGTGGGCGCCTCTTGCCTGATGGGAGAAGGGGAGAAGAGGGAGTGTCCACTGTGTGCCTTCTGATGAGCAAATGATACTCGGTCACAGTCGGAAGTGTGTGTCTGATCTTGTGGTCTGACCCAGAATTGGACATCAATGCAATTTATTGGTTGGCTGGTGCTGAAAAACACCCGCACTCTAAGATCCAATTTCCAGACAAGTATTTTCTCAGAAAGGCGTCCTCATCAAATTGGCAAACGTGCCTGAATGCTAGGAATTTGAGTTATTTTCCTCTGACTCTGCAAAATCCATCAAATGCGAACAGATGTCCGGCACAGCGGTAGAGCTGCTGCCTCACAGCGCCAGAGACCAGGGTTCGATCCCGACTACGGGTGCTGTCTGTACGGAGTTTGCACATTCTCCCTGTGACCTGCGCAGGTTTTCTCCGGGAAGCTCCAGTTTCCTCCCACACTCCAAAGACATCCAGGTTTCTAGGTTAATTGGCTTGGTATAAGTGTAAATTGTCCCTAGTGTGTGTAGGATAGTGTTTGTGTGCGGGGATCGCTGGTTGGCACGGACTCGGTGGGCCGAAGGGCCTGTTTCCGCCCTGTATTTTTTAACTAAACCAAACTAAGCTAAGCTAAGCTAAGCTAAGTAAAACGAAACTAAACTTCTTCTTGTCGAGTCCACACACAAGATTAGATGGTTTTTCCGCCAGAGCTGAACACACTTCTCGCCATCTGCATACAATGATGTCTGTCTTGTCGCTTCACGGTGGTGAGAGGTCACCCGCGACATGTCACCAGAGGTCGCCTGCATGGTCGTGAGAGGTCTCCTATGGTCGTGAGAGATCTCCAAAGGGTCGTAGCGTATTTCTGGTCGCCGCTGAATTTTCAACATGTTGAAAATTTTGCCGACTTATCACGGGTGCCAGCAGTCGCCTGTAAAGGTCGCGTAAGTGGGACAGGCCCTTTAGAAACATTCTTTCCCATTGGAACCGCAGTCCCTAAAACCAGAAACCAATAAGAAAATAAGGATAAACAATGGAGTGTTTGTGGCAATACGTGTTAGTATGCTGAACCAGCATCTCAGAACAGTTAAAAACATTATTTTCACATATTATACATGCTGATTTTGTACTTTAATTGTAGACATTTAATTTATTAGATTGGTAACTATTAAATTGGAAGGTGATTGATCACAAAATCAAAACAGAAGGGGGAAGGCGACATTTATATTGATGGAAATAAATGTTGATACATTTTTTAATTGGTTTATTTTAATTAAGATGAATTAGCTTATTTTTTAATTGATATGCTCACCAGCAACTTTCTGTCTTCAAGGATGCACTGAGCCTAACAATAAAGGCCACAAAGTACTGGAGCAACTCCACGGGTCAGGCAGGGTCTCTGGAGAACATGGATAGGTGACGTTTCGGGTTGGGACCCTTCTTCAGTCTGATTTTCTGGGGGATGGGGTGGGAAAGAAAGCGGGGAGAGAGGTGAGGCAGGATAAAGCGTGGCAGGTAAATGATTAGCGTTTCACCCGCTGTATCTCTAAACTAAACTAAACTAGACTAAACTAAACTAAACTATGTTAACTTGGACTTGTTTAGTTTAGTTTAGTTTAGAGATACAGTGGGGTGGGAAGATTGCAGCCTTCACGTGGTCTGCCCTGTTTCGACCAATGCAATCAACCTGGCGTGCACCATCAAATAAGATCAAATAGAACAAGTTGTCCAACAACTTTAGGCTGTGCACGCCATACACAAGAAGAAGAAGAAGAAGAAGAAGAAGAAGAAGAAGAAGAAGAAGAAGAAGAAGAGATACAGCGTGGAAACAGGCCCTTCGGCCCACAGAATTATCTTTTGTCCCTTTGAACACCTGCAATGATGTAGCCAGGAAGTGAGCGGGTAAGATCATCTCTGACCCCTCTCACCCTGGCCACAAACTCTTTGAATCACTTCCCTCTGGAAGGCGACTCCGGACTGTCAAAGCTGCCACAACCAGACATAAAAACAGTTTTTATCCACGAGTATTTCCTCTACTCAACAGCCAAAAATCTGTAGTCTCCCTTTGATCTGGTATTTTGTTGGTTCACATGCTTGATCAATGGTGTTTTATCATTAATGTTTTATTATTATTAATGTTTAGTGTTTTCTGAGTCATTCGTAACTGTCACTGTATGTCATGTTGTTACTTGTGAGCGGAGCACCAAGGCAAATTCCTTGTATGTGAATACTTGGGCAATAAACTTACTTACTTACTTACTTAATTTCCCAAGACAGCATTACAATGCTGGAAAATTCCAGGAATTCTGCGTAATGATTCGTATTTTGGGATTTTCACCGGCTTCAGCAATGTCCCTGGGTAATCAAAACTCCATTGAATTGTACGCTGGAAGAATAGTGACTGTATGTGAGAGCTCTGTTCTTGGCCTTCTGTTTAGTTCCGTTTAGTTTAGTTTAAAGATACAGCGCAGAAACTGGCCCTTTGGCCCACCGGGTCCGCGCCGACCAGCAATCCCCACACATGAACACTCCCCTACACACGCTAGGGACAATTTTCAAATTTACCAAAGCCAATTAACCTACAAACCTGCACGTCTTTGGAGTGTGGGAGGAAACCAGAGCACCCGGAGAAAACCCACGCTGGTCACGGGGAGAACGTATAAACTCCACACAGACTATTTACTGTATGTGACTGTATGAGTGAGTCTGAAGAAGGGTCTGGACCCGAAACGTCACCTATTCCGTCGCTCCATAGATGCTGCCTCACCCGCTGAGTTACTCCAGCATTTTTGTCTACCTTCGATTTTTCCAGCATCCGCAGTTCTTTCTCAAACAGACTATTTAGTTCAATCATTCCAGACTGTGTGAATGACTGTCTGTGTGAGCTATCATTTTATACCATTCCTGCCTGCAAATCAACCATGACCCTTGGTGACACCTTGTTGGTTAGCAAGGCCACTTGGCAGCTATTGATTCAGCAAAGTGATCCTTTTTAAGGGAACCCACATCAGAACAGCGCAAAACCACGATACAGTCAAGGCAAATCCAAATATTCAGATTGAATTCATGGTTTTCAATGACTCATTTTCAAAATATTTTTTTATTTTACTAATACTCCGTGAACCAAGGATGCGGTTGGACCAGATAGTAGTTTATAAAATGATGGGAGGCATAGATATGGTAGACAGTCAGAACCTTCTTCCCTGGGTGGAAATGTCAAAGACTAGCACGCACAGCTTTAAGCTGCAATAGACAAAGTTTTAGACAATGGTCAATAGACAATAGGTGCAGGAGTAGGCCATTCGACCCTTCGAGCCAGCACCGCCATTCAATGTGATCATGGCTGATCATCCCCAATCAGTACCCTGTTCCTGCCTTCTCCCCATATCCCCTGACTCTGCGATCTTTAACAGGTCTATCTAACTCTCTCTTGAAAGCATCCAGTGAATTGGCCTCCACTGCCTTCTGTGGCATAGAATTCCACAGATTCACAACTCTCTGGGTGAAAAGGTTTTTCCTCATCTCAGTCCTAAATGGCCTATGCCTTATTCTTAAACTGTGGCCCTGGTTCTGGACTTTTAGGGAGATGTCATGAGATAATAAGTGATAGGAACAGAATTAGGCCATTCGGCCCATCACGTCTACTCCGCCATCTAATCAAGGCTGATCTATCTCTCCCTCCTGACCCCATTCTCCTGCCTTCTCCCCATAACCTCTGACACCCGTACTAATCAAGAATCTGTCTATCTCTGCCTTAAATATATGCATTGAAGGCCTCCACAGCCTTCTGTGGTGAAGAATTGTACAAATTCACCACCTACTGACTAAAGAAATTCCTCCTCATCTCCTTCCTAAAAGAACGTCCTTTAATTCTGAGGCTATGACTTTTAGTCCTAGACTCTTCCACTAGTAGAAACATCCTCTCCTCATCCACTCTATAAGATTTGCGGGGCAAGTTTTTTTAGTGGTGGGTGCCTGGAACGCGCTGCCAGGGGTGGTGCTGGAGGCAGATACGATAGTGTTGTTTAAGAAGCTTTTAGCTTGATGGGCAAAAGGGCTTGTTTCCGCCCCATATCTCTAAACTAAACTAAACTAAACTAGTCGAAGTAAACATAGTTTAGTTTGGTTTAATTTAGTTTAGTTTAGAGATACAGTGTGGAAATAGGCCCTTTGCCCCACGGAGTCTGCACACTGAACTGTATCTTTAAACTAAACACTCTTGACTCTCCTGATAGAGTGGATGTGTCCACGAGTGGTAGAGTCTAGGACTAGAGGTCACAGCCTCAGAATTAAAGGACGTTCCTTTAGGAAGGAAATGAGGAGGAATTTCTTTAGTCAGAGGGTGGTGAATCTGTGGAATTCGTTGCCACAGAAGGCCGTGGAGGCCATGTCAGTGGATATATTTAAGGTGGAGATAGATAGAATCGTGATTAATGCGGGTGTCAGGGATTATGGGGAGAAGGTAGGAGAATGGGGTGAGGAGGGAGAGATAGACCAGCCATGATTGAATGGCAGAGTAGACCTGATGGGCCGAATGGCCTAATTCTGCTCTTATCCCTTATGACCTTATGACCCTTGGCCGAAACCAGGAACAAACCTCAGCCTGGAATGAACACTACCTCACATTCTAACCATCTTAATTTTGGAGAAGAGTGTTTGCCTGTAGCTCCCGAAGAAAATCCACTCAACTCCTTGACGTCCAAAGCACAAGTAACAGATGAAATGAAGCACTGATCCAGAATCTCAACCTGCGGGTGAATGAGTCAGTTGCACAGATCTGCGTGGGTGAGTCAGGGTTGTTGCAGCCGATGTAATAAACTCTGACGTTGGCTAATCTTTGGATGACTCGACACGTGTGGTTCATCCATCTGACGTTCCCACTTCCCGTTTTTGATAAAGCTGCTCTTTTATAAATGAAGCTCAAGACTGATATCACTGATAAAACTGCACCCCCTTCCAGAAGATAGACACAAAATGCTGGAGTAACTCAGCGCGTCAGGCAGCATCTCTGGAGAAAAGGAATAGGTGACGTTTTGGGTCGAGACCCTTCTTCAGACTGAGATGCTGAAACGAGAGGGAAAAGAGAGATATGGAAGGGGAAGGTGTGAAAACTCGAGATCAAAGGGGACAAAGTTCAAAGAAAATGTAGAATAGATCATTGTTAGCTAGAGGAAGGTGACAACAGACAATAGACAATAGACAATAGACAATAGGTGCAGGAGTAGGCCATTCGGCCCCTCGACCCAGCACCGCCGTTTTACGTGCTCATGGCTTATCATCCACAATCAGTACCCCGTTCCTGCCTTCTCCCCATATCCCTTAACTATCTTTAAGAGCTCTGTCCACCTCTCTCTTGAAAGCATCCAGAGAACCGGCCTCCACCGCCCTCTGAGGCAGGGAATTCCACAGACTCACAACTCTCTGTGTGAAAAAGTTTTTCCTCATCTCCGTTCTAAATGGCTTACTCCTTATTCTTAAACTGTGGCCCCTGGTTCTGGACTCCCCCAACATCGGGAACATGTTTCCTGCCTCTAGCATGTCCAAACCCTTAATAATGTTATATGTTTCAATAAGACCCACTCTCATCCTTCTAAATTCCAGAGTATACAAGCCCCGCCGCTCCATTCTATCAACATATGACAGTCCCGCCACCCCGGGAATTAACCTGGTGAACCTACGCTGCACTCCCTCAACAGCAAGAATGTCCTTCCTCAAATTGGGAGACCAAAACTGCACACAATATTCCAGGTGTGGTCTCACCTGTACCACTGCAGAAGGACCTCTTTGCTCCTATACTCAACTTCTCTTGTTATGAAGGCCAACATGCCAATTGCTTTCTTCATTGCCTGCTGTACCTGCATGCTTACTTTCATTGACTGATGAACAAGGACCCAGATCCCATTGTACTTCCCCTTTTCCCAACTTGACTCCATTTAGATAATAATATGCCTTCTTGTTTTTGCCTCCAAAGTGGATAACCTCACATTTATCCAGATATTGAGAGTTGGGGGGATGGGGGAAACGAGAGATATAGACGGTGATGGAGAGAGATATGGAACAAATAACTGAAAGATCTGCAAAAAGGTAACGATGATAAAGGAAACAGGCCATTGTTAGCTGTGGGCTAGGTGAAAACGAGTTACAGACAATGAGACGCAACAAGACGACTTTGATGCTGGTACGACTTGGGTGGTGGAGGGATGGAGAGAGAGGGGATGCAGGGGTTATTTGAAGTTAGAGAAATCAATATTCATACCACTGGGTTGTAAGCTGCCCAAGACAAATATGAGATGCTGTTCCTCCAATTGTCGTTTAGCCTCATTCTGTCAGTAGAGGAAGTCCAGGACAGAAAGGTCAGTGTGGGTTTGGGAAAGGGGAATTAAAGTGTTTAGCAACCGGGAGATCAGGTAGGTCCAGCTCCATTCCATGTCAAAATGGAGACTTTTATTATCATGTTGCTTATTTTAGGAAGTTTATCGTTAGTGATCACACTTACAGCATCCTTGCTTGATAGACTCCCCTGACATCAGCCTGAAGAAGGGTCTCGACCCGAAACGTCACCCATTCCTTCTCTCCAGAGAAGCTGCCTGTCCTGTTGAGTTAAGGGCCTGTCCCACGGGCATGCGACTCCATGCGGCAAGCGCGACCTAAACGCAAGCGGGGGCCGCGCAGGGGCCGTGCGGAGGTCGAGTGATCCCCGTACAGGGCCGGTCCCACCAGCATGCGGCTGCATGCGGCAAGCGCTACCAAATCGGAAGCGGGGGCCGCGCGGAGGTCGAGTGACATCAAGACGGTGCGTCCGGCGTCGAGGCGATGTGCACGGCCTCGAGGCGGCTGCGGGGCGGCAGGCTGTTGCCGCACAGAATTTTTGAACAGTGTCAGTTTTTCGGAGCCCCGCGCAATGTCGGGACCAGCTCCGCACAACTCCATACGGCTCCCGCGATCGAAGTGGGACCGGCCCCGCGACCTCCGCGCGGCCCCCGCACGGCCCCCGCTTGCGGTTAGGTCGCGCTTGCCGCATGGAGTCGCATGCCCGTGGGACAGGCTCTTTACTACAGCATTTTGTGTCTACCTTCGATTTAAACCAGCATCTGCAGTTCTTTCTTACACATTGCTTGACAGCAGGTCCATGTGAGCATCAGAGCAAGATCATCATAACATCGTGTGACAGGAGCACAAATAGGCCATTCATCCCTCCCTCACCGCATACCTCTCCCTCCTCACCCTATTCTCCTGCCTTCTCCCCATAACCCCCTGACACCCGTTCTAATCAAGAATCTATCTATCTATGAAGGGTTTCGGCCCGAAACGTTGCCTATCTCCTTCGCTCCATAGATGCTGCTGCACCCGCTGAGTTTCTCCAGCATTTTTGTGTACCATCTATCTATCTCTTCCTTAATGATTGTGCCAGAGCTACTACACTCCAAACTTTCTAAGTTGACTGTTCCTGAACCCCTCTGTTGGTGAATCGCCCCTCTGTCGGTGAAGCACGACATCCGGAGGCTGCAGCAAATCGTCTGATCAGCTGAGAAGGTTATTGGCTGCAACCTTCCCTCCATTGATGAACTGTACACTGCAAGGGCCAGGAAGCGAGTGGGTAAGATCATCTCTGACCCCTCTCACCCTGGCCACAAACTCTTTGAATCACTTCCCTCTGGAAGGCGACTCCGGACTGTCAAAGCTGCCACAGCCAGACAAAAAAACATTTTTTTTCCTACGATTAATAGGTCTGCTCAATAACCAAAAATCTGTAGCCTCCTTTTGCTCTGGTATTTTATTTAATTCACATGTTTAATCAATAATGTTTTATTATTAATGTTTTATATGTCATTCCAAACTGTCTCTGTATGTCATGTTGTCACTTGCGGGCGGAGCACCAAGGCACATTCCTTGTATGTGAATACTTGGCCAATAAACTTATTCATTCATTCATTCAGCCTTCGATACCGTCAACCACAACATCCTGCTCACCAGACTTAGGGACCTTGGCATTGAAGGTTCTGCACTCAGCTGGCTCCGTTCCTACCTTTCCAACCTATCCCACTTCATCTCTCTCCATAACCACACCTCTGCCACAGCCACTGTCACTCAAGGCGTTCCCCAAGGCTCCGTTCTTGGTCCCCTCCTCTTCATCATCTACATCCTCCCCCTTGGTCATATACTCCGTCACTTCAACCTGGACTTCCACTGCCATGCTGATGACACCCAGATCTATCTCAGCACCAAGTCCCCCCACCACCCCCTCTCTCCCATATCAACTCCTGCCTATCAGCCATCAAATCTTGGATGCAACTCAACTTCCTTAAATTAAACAGTAACAAAACAGAATTTCTCCTCATTGGCTCCAAATCAACACTCACTAAAATTAACAACCCCACTCTCACTATTGACGGCACCACTGTCTCCCCATCTCCTCAGGCCCGCAACCTTGGCGTGATCTTTGATTCAACCCTCTCCCTTGAGCCTCACATCCGCCATGTTGTCAAAACATCATGTTTTCACCTCCGCAACATTGCAAAAATCAGATCCTCTCTCACACCCCCCGCTGCTGAAAGACTCATCCATGCCTTCATCTCCTCCCGACTGGACTACTGTAACTCTCTTCTTTTCAGAATCAATTCCAGCAGCATCAACCGACTCCAACTGGTCCAAAATGCAGCCGCTCGACTCATTACCCACACCAAATCCTGGCACCACATCACCCCAGTTCTCAAAGAACTTCACTGGCTTCCCATTTCCCACCGGATCACCTACAAAATCCTGGTCCTCACCTACAAAGCCCTCAACAACCTGGCCCCCCCTTATCTCATTGACCTCCTCTCCCCCCTACCAACCCTCACAGTCCCTCAGATCCACATCACCTGTCTCCTCTCCACTCCGAAAGCAACCCTCTGCACTTTTGGAGGCAGAGCCTTCTCCAGGGCAGCTCCCAGGCTCTGGAATTCCCTCCCACAACCGGTCCGAAATTCTGAGTCCCTCACCATCTTCCAGTCCCGCCTCAAGACCCATCTCTTCACCTCTGCATACCCTTAGTCCCATGTTCCCCTCCCCTTTGCATCTCTGTCTTACTGCTCAAGTTTGTTTTGTTTATTCCTGACTCTCAATGTAAAGCGACTTTGAGTCCTGAAAAGCGCTATATAAATAAAATCTATTATTATTATTATTATTATTCATTCATTCATTAAAAAATATCCATTGATGGCCTGCACAGCCTTCCATGGCAATGAATTCCGCAGATCTTGAGAGGAATAGATCAGGTAGATGCACAGAAGTCTCTTGCCAGGAGTTGGAGAATCAAGAACCAGTGGACCTTTAAGGTAAGGAGGGGAAAGATTTAATAGGAACCTGAGGGGTAACTTTTTAACACAAAGGGTGGCGGGTATATGGGACGAGCTGCCGGAGGAGGTAGTTGAGGCAGGAACTATCGCAACTTTTAAGAAACATTTAACCAGGCACATGGATAGGACAGGTTTAGAGGGATGTAGGTCAAATGCGGGCAGGTGGGACTAGCGTAGCTGGGACATGTTGGTCGGTGTGGACAAGTTAAGCCACGGGGCCTGTTTCCACGCTGTGAGACTCTATGACTCAACTTGCTGAAGCGTTTAAAATGAGTCTCAAAGGTCATGACACAATTTTAAATTTTTTCCAGAGTTTCCTTTTGATCACGTAACATTTAAAAGTATTCTTTCTGTTAAAGCTTCGGATGTTGAGATCACGCTAACACTAAATAATGGCATCAATTCCAAAGTGGGACAAAGAAACCAAGATCACAGTGTCACAGCTCTTTGAGCCGCTGCCTCGCAGCGCTGTCTGCGTGGAGTTTGCACGCTCTCTTTGTGACTGAAGAAGGGTCCCGACCTAAAACCTCACCTATCCTTATCCTCCAGAGGTGCTGCTTGAATTCTCGGATGGAGCTGTTCCCAAACCATGCGTTTAATACATTTTAATATATTTCTGTGTTGCTTATTCAAAATACAAAAATGTACTTTAATAAATGTGCCATTAATCAATAGTGAGGGTAATAATTGTTTTATGCGGGAAGGAACTGCAGATGCTGGCTTACACCGAAGCTAGACACAAAATTCTGGAGTAACTCAGCGGGACAGGCAGCACCTCTGGAGAGAAGGAATGGGTGAGGTTTCGGGTCGAGACCCTTCTTCAGACTGAGATGCTGAAACGAGAGGGAAAAGAGAGATATGGAAGGGTAAGGTGTGAAAACTCAAGATCAAAGGGGACGAAGCTCAAAGAAAATGTAGAATAGATCATTGTTAGCTAGAGGAAGGTGACAACGAGGCATATAAAAGTAAAAATTAATCAGGACAGTCAGACTGGTCGGAGAACTAGGATGGGGAGGGGATGGAGAGAGCGAGGGAAAGCAAGGGTTACTGAAGTTAAATAAATCAATATTCATTCCAAAGATAGACACAAAATGCTGGAGTAACTCAGCGGGACAGGCAGCATCTCTGGAGAGAAGGAATGGGTGACGCTTCGGGTCGGAAAATCCTTCTTCAGACTGAGAGTCAGGGGAAAGGGAAACGAGAGATGCAGGCGATGATGTAGAGAGATACAGTATAGAACAAATGTATGAAAGAGCGTAAGAAAGAACTGCAGATACTGGTTTAACGAAGGTAGACACAAAATGCTGGAGTAACTCAGCGGGACAGGGAGCATCTCGGGAGACAAGGAATGGGTGACATTTCGGGTCGAGACCCTTCGTATATTTCTATTTTTATTTGTCTTTTTTTTTTTAGAAAGAAAAAGCATTGGCTGAAAAGCTCAGAGTTTTTTTTATTTTAGTTTGGAGATACAGCGCGGAAACAGACCCTTCGGCCCATCGAGTCCGCACCGGCCAGCGATTCCCCGCACATTAACACTAATTGTCTTTTTGAACTATTACTATTTGTTTGTGTTCTGTGTGTGTATGTGTGCGTGGATATATATACTGCAGCTGTTTAGGTCTATCTTCTTAGTTTAGTTTAGAGATACAGCGAGGAAACAGGCCCTTCGGCCCACCGGGTCTGTGCCGACCAGCGATCCCCGCACACTAACATTATCCTACACCCACTAGGGACAAATTTTACATTCACCAAGCCTACCCTGCACACACACTAGGGCCAATTTACGTTTATGCCAAGCCAATTAACCTACAAACCTGTACGTCTTTGGAGTGTGGGAGGAAAACCGAAGAGAAAACACATGCAGGTCACGGGGAGAAGGTGCAAACTCCGCACAGACAGCGTCCGTAGTCGGGATCGAACCTGGGTGACTAAGATGGCTTAGAACCTCAGGGTAGTGCACATATTCAATCAGTCAATAAAGTATGGGTAGCAGCAACGCAGGTAGGGTGGCAAAATCAGAGGCTGAGGTTAGGGTCATAGAGGCACACATAGAGTCATAGAGACCGCACGATTGGCAGCCCCGCCAACAGTCTGTCTGTTTTTTCGTCTTTTTTTAATTTTTAGTGTGTGTTAAACGTTTGTGTAAATGTTCTCCGGTTTGTTTTATGTGAGGGGGAGGGGGAAACTTTTTTTTCAGTTTCTTACCTTGCCGGAGATACGATTAATTTTCGGATCGCATTCTCCGGTCACTCTGCGGCCTACCATCGATGGAGCTCGAGGCCTCCTCAGACTGACGTTGGGCCCCACCGCGGGGCGTGGACTTAACATCGGAGCCGATCCCTTGCCTGGGATCGCTCCAACCGTGGCCTGCGGACTTTACATCGGGAGCTCGCAGTCTCGGGAGAGGCCGAGTCGGGAAGCTCCAACGACGCAGGGTTTGACCAGCCCTGACCCTGGGTCCGATCGCCGGCGCGGGGGAGCTGACATCCCCCGATGCAGGTGCTGAACGCACCGACGTGGAGGGCCCAAACGCCACCGGCTACGGGAGCCAAGAATCGTCCCGTCAATGGAGGGCTCGAGGCCCTCGACCGCGGGATAGCTAAGAAGGGAAGAGATTTGAACTGTTTTTCGCCTTCCATCACAGTGAGGAATGGCCAAGATCGAAACATAGATACATAGAAACATATAAAATAGGTGCAGGAGTAGGCCATTCGACCCTTCGAGCCAGCACCGCCATTCAATATGATCATGGCTGATCGTCCCAAATCAGTACCCCCGTTCCTGCTTTTTCCCCATATCCCCTGATTCCTTTAGCCCTAAGAGCTAAATCTAAATCTATCTCTTGAAAACATCCAGTGAATTGGCCTCCACTGCCTTCTGTGACAGAGGATTCCACAGATTCACAACTCGCTGGGTGAAAAAGTTTTCCTCATCTCAGTCCCAAATTGCCTACAAGTTATTATTAAACTGTGACCCCTGGTTCTGGACTCCCCCAACATCTGGAACATTTTTCCTGCTCCATCTAAGCGAGACCTGGCCAATATCCCTCTAAACCTTTCTAATCCTTGTTCCTGTCTTCTAAATGCTGTTAATGTACCACCAGCCTCAACTACCTCCTCTGGCAGCTCGTTCCATACACCCACCATCCATTGTGTAATAAAGTTACCCCTCAGGTTCCTATTAAATCTTCCCCCACCTATGTTCTCTGGTTCTCAATTCCCCTACTCTGGGCAAGAGACTGTGCGTTATGTGACAGAGGATTGCAGAGGATTGTGACACAGCAGCCTAATGTGCGTGCAAATTTCTTGGCGGGTTTTTCAAACAAGGATTGTCATTATCTTAAGAGTATTTTAAGAAACAAAGAGAGAAGAATGGAGTTCGTGTACAGATAATGTGGCAAGTAAATTTCTTTGAGCTATATGTTTTTAAATACTTTATTAAGAGATAAGGCTTTTGAAGACAAATTACTTTATAAAAGTCGACTGACTGCCTACCGGAGAGGAGAGCAATCTGCGCATGCGCGGTTTTAAAGATTTTTAAAAGCCGACTGACTGCCTACCCTGAGTAATTACTCACGGCACGTGCCTGGTACCTCGGTATAAATTAATAATAATTAAGAAATTAAACTGAGCTCAACTGAAAAATTCAATAAAGAAACCCCAATGAGGTAGATAGTAGTTCGTGACAATAAGCTGAAGGGAACTAAAAATTGTATGGACACAAGCTAGTCAGTAGGGGTCTCAACCTGAAACGTCAACCATTCCTTCTATCCAGAGATGCTGTCTGACCCGCTGAGTTACTCCAGCATTTTGTGCCTATCTATGGGGTTAAATGTCCCCTTAAAGAAACAAAAAGATGCATACTTTTATCCGCTAATTTTGCTGGCTAATGAAGTTAAATAGACTTGTGGCGTGGGATCTCTTGAGGAAGTGATTTTGTTTGTGGGTCATTACACAAATATCTTTGGTTTAAACCAGCATCTGCAGTTCCTTCCCACACTACAAGTGGGCCAACTGGTGGGCATTGCATTCAAAACGAAGAGGAGCAGGCAGGAAAGGGGTACTGATTGGGGATGATCAGCCATGATCACATTGAATGGCGGTGCTGGCTCGAAGGGCCGAATGGCCTACTCCTGCACCTATTGTCTATTGTCTAAGTATCTATGGAAGATTCTCCCCATCAGATCACAGGTTCCACACCGGCAGAGGGGGTTTTTACGTGGATGTTGCCAGGACTAGAGGGTGTGAGCTATAGGGAGAGGTTGAGTAGGCTGGGTCTCTATTCCAAGGAGCGCAGGAGGATGAGGGGAGATCTTATAGAGGTGTAGAAAATCATGAGAGGAAAAGATCGGGTAGACGCACAGAGTCTTTTATCCAGAGTAGGGGAATCGAGGACCGGAGGACATAGCTTCAAGGTGAAGGGGAAAAGATTTAATAGGAATCCGACGGGTAACTTTTTCACACAGAGGGTGGGTGGGTGTATGGAACAAGCTGCCAGAAGAGGTAGTTGAGCCCGGGACTATCCCAATGTTTAAAAAACAGTTGGACAGGCACATGGATTTGGACCAAGCGCAGGCAGGTGCGACTAGCGTAGCTGGGACAATAGACAATAGACAATAGGTGCAGGAGCAGGCCATTTGGTCCTTCGAGCCAGCACCGCCATTCAATGTGATCATGGCCAATCAGTACCCCCCGTTCCTGCCTTCTCCCCATATCCCCTGACTCCGCTATCTTTAAGAGCCCTATCTAGCTCTCTCTTGAAAGTATCCAGAGAACCTGCCTCCACCGCCCTCTGAGGCAGAGAATTCCACAGACTCACCACTCTCTGTGAGAAAAAGTGTTTCCTCGTCTCCGTTCTAAATGGACATTGTTGGCGGTGTGAACGAGTAGGGCCGAAGGGCCTGCTTCCGCACTGTGTCGCTCCATGACTCCAGGGGAGGATAGGAATGCACTCCGCTGGTGACGGCGAGGGAAGCGGAGATGCTGGAGGTGCCGCAAAGTGTGGGCGAGAGCAGACCGAAAGCCGACCACAAGGCCCGGGGTATGTGAACAGTAAACAGACTCGGGCTGGGAGGGAGCCTGCCCTCTGCAAAAACCAGGCGGGATATGCCAATGGAAATAAGATACATCCACTAAGTAAACTCGAGAAGTTGCGAAAGAATGTGTAGGAAAGAACTGCAGACGCTGGTTAAATGCAAGAGAGACACAAAAAGCTGGAGTAACTCAGCGGGACAGGCAGCATGTCTGGAGAGAAGGAATGGGTGACGTTTCGGGTTGAGTTTCACCAGTTTCAGTTATAGTTTTCGTTTTTTTTTTCTAGTTTATCTCTAAGATACAGACTGGGGCATTTGTTGGTGTATTTTTGAATGACAATAATGTCCTTGATTGATTGATTGATTGAGACCCTTCTTCAGACAGAAGTTGTTTTGACCCGAAACGTCACCCATTCCTTCTCTCCAGAGATACTGCCTGTCCCGCTGAGTTACTCCAGCATTTTGTGTCTGTCTTCAAGTTAAACAAGAATTTGGATCACCAGCTTCAGTTATAGTTTTCGGTTTTTGAGATACAGCGCGGAATCAGGCCCTTCGGCCCATCGAGTCCGCACCGACCAGCGATCCCCGCACATTAATAATATCACACGCACACTGGGGACAATTTACATTTATACCAAGCCAATTAACCTACAAACCTGTACGTCTTTGGAGTGTGGGAGGAAACCGAGATCTCGGAGAAAACCCACGCAGGTCACGGGGGGGGGACGTACAAACTCCGTACAGGTTTATTTCTGATCTGGGCAATTTGTGGAAACCAGTGGAAACATCTAGTGTTTTTGATCATGAGAGAAATAGATCGGGTAGATGCACAGAGTCTCTTGCCCAGAGTAAGGGAATCGAGGACCAGGGGACATAGGTTTAAGCTGAAGGGGAAAAGATTGAATTGGAATAGGAATCCCAATGTTTAAGAAACATTTAGACAGGTACATGGATAGGACAGGTTTGGCGGGTTATGGGCCAAATGGGTGGAACGGGTGTAGATGGGACATGTTGCCAGTGTGGGAAAGTTGGGCCGAAGGGCCTGTTTCCACACTGTATCACTCTGTGACATCCTCTAAACTTAACTATAAACTATGCTAATAATAAGGCCATTTAGAACGGGGATGAGGAAAAAACTTTTTCACACCAGAGAGTTGTGAATCTGCGGAAGGCCGGTTCTCTGGAGGCTTTCAAGAGAGAGCTAGATAGGGCTCTTAAAGATAGCGGAATCAAGGGATATGGGGAGAAGGCAGGAACGGGGTACTGATTGTGAATGATCAGCCATGATCACAGTGAATGGTTGTGCTGGCTCGAAGGGCCGAATGGCCTACTCCTGCACCTATTGTAGATTGTTTAATTAGCATGGACGGAGGGCAGTGCAACGGAATCAAGGGATATACGGGGAAAAAGCAGGAAGGGGGTACTGATTTTGGATGATCAGCCATGATCATATTGAATGGCTCGAAGGGCCGAATGGCCTACTCCAGCACCTATTTTCTATGTTTCTCCCTGTGGTTGGGACCAGATTCCCAGGCATGGTTCGCAGGCGGTGTTGGCTGGTGTGTTGTAACTCGATGTGTCAGGGTCGACATCGAAGAATTACCACAGGCATCGACGTCACCACCTGCTCGGACCACTGAATAGTCCTCTTGTAAGCGGAGGGTAACGGTTCACAGCTCCCCTGCGCTGATGCTAGTTAAAGGGCCACAGAGCTATTTGTAGTTTTGTTGATGAAGGCACGGGAGGTTGTAAACAAATAGTGTTGATTCCTGTTTGATTAAAGTCATGAAATTGTGCTGAAACTAAAAATAACGTTCCCGTTTGAAGAAGGGTCTCGACTCGAAACAGTCGCCCATTTTTTTTTCCACCAGAGATGCTGCCTGACCCGCTGTGTTGCTCCGGCACTTTGTGTCTACCTTATTGTCCTATTAGGGACACATGACAATAAAACTCTCTTGAATCTTGAATCATGAATCTTGTGTCTCCCTCTCCCCTGATTCTCGGGACTGAAGAAGGGGTCTCGACCCAAATGGCACCATCCCTTCTCTCCAGAGATGCTGCCTGTCCCGCTGAGTAACTCCAGCGTTTTGTGTCTATCTGTGGCACCGCTTGCGGTCGTGGGCAGAGCTGCTGCCAAGCCAAGCTGCGACGCGTCACCAGTTGGAATGTTTTTGCTGCAGTGCATCTGTAGAAGTTGGTAAAATGCGGTCGGGAGCTTGTCGAACCTCCGTCGCCTTTATGAGGAAGTGGTGGCGTTGGTGGCCTTTCCTGGCCACCGCTTGTTTGTGGCCGGTCCACGAGGAATCGTCGATGGTATTTATGCCTGGGAACCTGAAGCGCTCGATCATTTCCGCTCGTACTGGAAGGACATGGAGTCACAGAGTGGAAACAGGCCATTCGTCCCAACTTGCCCATGCCGCCCAAACTAGTTTCCTGGGGGGTCAAGAACTACCTCTTCACACAGCTAACATTGAGGGAGAGGTTGTTATCCTGACACTGTCGCGGACGCGGAATGTCCGTTAAAGAACGAGGCAGAAATGTCTCCTTCAGGAAGCAACCATAACCCATTATTTTGCCTCTTGTATAAAGTTACATAATTTCTGAGGGGAATTTTTGAAATTTTTTCCAAAATACCTAAAATAAAATTGGACCCCGACACAAAATTGATTACTCCAGGTACATCAGAAACCTGTTCTGAGCCAACATTATTTCAAAGACCTTTCCTTAATTATGGCCTGATAACGGTGAAAAAAACGAATACTTAAAATTTGGAAACACACATCAGTCCCTACTGTTAAGATGTGGATTTCAAACATGTCTGAGACACTACATTTGGAAAATATTAGACTTGTCTTGGCAGAAAAACTAGATCATTTTTTCAAGACATGGACATCCTTTACCGAATTCTACAAGAATAGTATGGTGCAACACAACTTTAGATTTAAATCCAACTATGGGTTGGGTGAGGTGGGGAGGGGGGGGGGGATGAGAGGCACGTATATCTCCACTTTTTTCTTTTTTTTTCTTTTCTTTTTTTTTTCCTTTTCCTCTCTTACATCTTTTATTCACTCTTTGGCCACACGACTTGGTAGTCTAGGGGTCCCATCTTTTCACCTTTCACTTTTTCTCTTTCTTGTTCTTTCATTTTTCTTTTCCCTTATTTTCAGGTTAAAAGGTTCAAATTGAAGCTGTACATAATTGTATAATTTTATACGCCAATCGTTTTATTCTTGAACAATTGCTTCTAATAAAAATAATTAGACACGAAGCTTGTCCGAAATTATTGTTCTTTAATGTTACAGTAATTCTCCTCACTCACCAACACCGTGCGTGCGCGAGGAACCCTTAAATACTCCCCAGGGGCACCCGTGACCACACCGTGACCCCAACCTCGCATCACCGGGACACGCGACCCCCTCCCCCAAGAGCCGAAGGTTATGTACAGTGCGTGGCCCACCACCCGGTGTTGCCACATTACCCCCCCCCCCCCACCCCCGGAACCGGAGGCACAAAAACGGACGGGCAACACCATAATCACTAACTTCTATATCTCGCTCAACTATCGCAACGCTAAAGAAACATTTAGACAGGGGCTGCATGGATTGAAAAGGTCTTAAGGGATATGGGGCAAACACGGGCAGGTGGGACTAGTGTAGATGGGGCATATTGGTCGGCGTGGGCAAGTTGGGCCGAAGGGCCTGTTTTCATACTATATCACTCTATGACTCAATGACAATTCTCTGGAGGTCATAGCAACAGACAATAGACAATAGGTGCAGGACCTCCATTCAATGTGATCGTGGCTGATCATCCCCAATCAGTACCCCGTTCCTGCCTTCTCCCCATATCCCCTGACTCCGCTATCTTTAAGAGCCCTATCTAGCTCTCTCTTGAAAGCCTCCAGAGAACCGGCCTCCACCGCCCTCTGAGGCAGAGGATTCCACAGACTCACAACTCTCTGTAGGGCCGCCTTAGGAGGTGCGGGGCCTAATTGGGAACAGTTTTGGTGAGCCCCAGGTTCCCAGCCAAGGTCTGTAGAATCATAGAATTATAAATAAAGTCTATTATAGACTTTATATCTCTATGGTAGAATGGAAAGTAATCAAAATGTGCGCTTAAAAAGTGTCTGCGAGTTAATGACCAAACAGATCTAAGCTGCATTTTAATATAAAATTGTATACATGTAGGCCTACAAGTAACAAACAAAATGTGTAGATCACCTCTGAAAAGTACAGTTACAATACCACTTGTTTTAGTGACTGTGAAATGAAAATAAAAAGTAATTAATTAACTAGATCCTGGAAAACCAATAACCATTGGTGAAAAAACAGTCCAGCATTAAATTTTGGGCTTCAGCCCCATCCTACCCTTTGGGCTTCTACCCCATCCTAACTTAGTTGTGTGTGTGTGTGGGGGGGGGGGGGGAGGAAGGAAAGAAGGGAGAGAGGGAGAGAAGGGAGGAAGGACAGAAGGGAGGGTGGGAAGTAGAGAAAGTAGAGTAGGGAAGGAGAGAAAGAAGGGATAGAACGAAGGAGAGAATGGAAAAGAGAGGAGGAATGAGGAAGGAGAGAAGGAGGGAGAGGGCCAGCAGCGGGAGCGAATGCTGGGGTCCGGGTGTGATCTGAGGCCGATGTTTGTAAACGTTGCTCCAACCCCGGCCCAGTCCTCCCTGTAGTGTTCACCAAAGATCATGGAGCGGATAATCTTTGGTGTTCACCGCGTCTTCCCGGGGAGAGGGGGGGGGGAAGCCGGAGCTGTGTTGGGCGGCTGGAGGGGCGGGAGCGCTGCCGTGAGGGAACGACCCACCTCCCCCTCTCCCCCTTCTCCATTCCCCTTCACACCCCCCTTCCCGTCTACCCCTTTCTTCCCTGTCTACCCTTTCTTCCCCCTCCAACCCTCTGCTCTCTCTCACTCCTCTTTCCCCCCCTCCACCCGGGGTAGATCTACCCGAGCCGAGAGTAGATTACTCTGGCGCGGGGCCCCCTTTGTCGCGGGGCCCAATTGGGAGCAATTGGTTCAATCGGCTTAAGGCCGGCCCTGACTCTCTGTGTGAAAAAGTTTCCTCATCTCCGTTCTGAATGGCTTACCCTTATTCTTATGGGTCTGTCCCACTTAGGCGACTTTTTAGGTGACTGCAGGAGACTCTGCAGTCGCCACATAGTCGCCACATGTTCGTGGATGGTTGCTGGGGACTCGCCTTCATGGTCATGAGGAGTTCCGGCATTCTGGGAATTAGTCGCGGCCTCATTATGGTCACCATGAATTTTTCAACATGTTGAAAAATTAGCAGCGACTAGAATGAGACCACATCTGGAATATTGTGTACAGTTTTGGTCTCCTAATTTGAGGAAGGACATCCTTGTGATTGAGGCAGTGCAGCATAGGTTCACGAGATTGATCCCTGGGATGGCGGGACTGTCATATGAGGAAAGATTGAAAAGACTAGGCTTGTATTCACTGGAGTTTAGAAGTATGAGTGGATATCTTATAGAAACATATACAATTATAAAAGGACTGGACAAGCTAGATGCAGGAAAAATGTTCCCAATGTTGGGCGAGTCCAGAACCAGGGGGCCACAGTCTTAGAATAAAGTGGAGGCCATTTAAGACTGAGGTGAGAAAAAACGTTTTCACCCAGAGAGTTGTGAATTTATGGAATTCCCTGCCACCGAGGGCAGTGGAGGCAAAATCACTGGATGGATTTAAGAGAGAGTTAGATAGAGCTCTAGGGGCTAGTGGTGTCAAGGGATATGGGGAGAAAGCAGGCACGGGTTATTGATTGGGGACGATCAGCCATGATCATAATGAATGGCGGTGCTGACTCAAAGGGCCGAATGGCCTCCTCCTGCACCTATTTTCTATGTTTCTATGTTTCTATGGAGAGTAGCAAGAATTCTCGTGCCGTAGCTGGGTCGCCAGGAGGTCCTAGTGGGTTGCCAGCAGGTTGAAGGTTCTTGTAGGTTCTCGTAGGTTGTAGCCGGTGCTGACCGGTGAATTTCAATGGCTCATTGGGGGGAAAAAAAGGTAAGCATTAGTTTTCAAAACCAAGGATAACCGACCGGTAATGTTAAATGTCTGCCGAGCTTCACAGCCGTGTATCTCTGGCTTCTTAAAAGTTGTCTCCACTCCTTCTCCCCCCCCCCCCCCCTCTTTTAAATGACTTACCATACTCTGTGCTCTAGCCGTCTTTTTACAGCGCCAACCTTCCTGTACATCGCGATATGCGTCTGTTTCATCTTGGCTTTGCACTGTGTGAATTTTTTAGACAGCGCTCCCCCGCTTGCCCTGTCCCCCGCCTGAATAACGGGCTGGTGAAGGAAGGTTGTGTGTGTGTGTGTGTTCCACTTCTTGCTATTGAGGGAGTGCAGCGTAGGTTTACAAGGTTAATTCCCGGGATGGCGGGACTGTCATATGCTGAGAGAATGGAGCAGCTGGGCTTGTACACTCTGGAGTTTAGAAGGATGAGACGATATCTCATTGAAACATATAAGATTGTTAAGGGCTTGGACACGCAAGAAGCAGGAAACATGTTCCCGATGTTGGGGGAGTCCAGAACCAGGGGCCACAGTTTAAGAATAAGGAGTAAGCCATTTAGAACAGAGATGAGGAAACACTTTTTCTCACAGAGAGTGGTGATTCTGTGGAATTCCATTCCTCAGAGAGTGGTGGAGGCAGGTTCTCTGGATGCTTTCAAGAGAGCTAGATAGGGCTCTTAAAAATAGCGGGAGTCAGGGGATATGGGGAGAAGGCAGGAACGGGGTACTGATTGGGGATGATCAGCCATGATCACATTGAATGGCGGTGCTGGCTCGAAGGGCCGAATGGCCTACTCCTGCACCTATTGTCTATTGTCTATTGTCTTTTGTCACTCTGACAGTCGCCGTTTCAGTTGCCGTATTTTCAGGCGACTGCCAGCAACTTGACAGTCACCGGCAGTCCGCTGAAAAATCGCCTAAGTGGGACAGGCCCATAAAACTCTGGCCCCTGGTTCTGGATGGCCTCTGTTGTTCCGGCAATAATCCGGATAAGGCGCCGGAACTAAGGGTGCCGGAATATCGGTGGTGGATCCACACCTTGGAAACAGAACCTTCGAGAGGCTAAAGATGTCCACGGACACTCCATCCACCTGGTCCACGCAAGTTCTGAGGACGTGGCCAGGGACTCCATGGCCACATCCTCAGTGGAATTTCACTGGAATTTAGAAAGATGAGAGGGGATCTTATAGAAACATATAAAATCCTCAAGGGATTGGACAGGCTAGATGCAGGAAAAATGTTCCCCGCGTTGGGGGAGTCCGGAAACAAGGGTCATAGTTTAACAATATGGGGGAGGCCATTTAGGACTGAGATGAGGAACAACTTTTTCACCCAGAGAGTTGTGAATCTGTGGAATTCTGTGCCACAGAAGGCAGTGGAGGCCAATTTACTGGATGTATTCAAGAGAGAGTTAAGGGCCTATCCCACTTGGCCGTCATTTGCGCGTATTTTACGTGACATCATTTACGCGTCATGATGCACGACGCGCGCGTCGTGACACGCACGTGATGCACACATGGTGCGCATTACGAGCGCATGGTGCGTGATGACATAGGCAGTGGCGCGCGGCCGCGCGCGGCATCGCAGGATTTTGTGATGTACAAAATCTTCGCGCGCCATCTGCGTGACGTGCAAATGACAGCCAAGTGGGACAGGCCCTTTAGATTTAACTCTTTTGGCTAATGGAATCAAGAGATATGGGGAGAAAGCAGGAACGGGGTACTGATTTAGGATGATCAGCCATGATCCTATTGAAGGGCGGTGCTGTCTTGAAGGGCCGAATGGCCTACTCCTGCATCTATTTTTCTGTGTTTCTATGTTTATATCCGGGACACTTGTTTTCCGTGGATTCATTCTCAAAAAGGTTCATAAAAATCATTCAATAGAGTTCTGCTCACAATTTGCGAAAGTGATTGCAAAGAAGTCACCGGTCACTGGGCCAGACAAGTCAATGTCACTGTCTTACATCACTAGTATAATTTCAGGGCTGCCAACTCTCACCCATTGAGCGTGGGAATCACGCATTTCACCAAATTCTCACGGTCTCACGCTGATCACAAATTTCTCACGCTCTGTCGTGAGAAATTCTGTGATTAACGAAAATTTCAAAACTCATATCAACTGCATGGGCCGTGGTTGTTGGAGAGCTGGGGCTGAGGGAGGGATGGAAGCAGAAGCAGCGGCGGGGACAGATGCGGACGGGGAGCGGGGCTGGCGAATGTTTACCGGGCTGGCGAGATTTGCCGGGCTGGCGAGTCGCTCGCTGCAGCTCCGGCCATGGAGCAGCCTCAGTGCAAGAGTCCCGGGCCATTGGAGGCATCGGAAGCGTTGTGCCGCCACCGTGAGAGTCTCCATGCCGAGTTCGCCCAGGTGACCGGCATGGATCAGGCTGCGGCTCGGTGCATCCTGGAGGACAACCAGTGGATGCTGGAAGTAGGTACCAAGCACTGGGTGGAAACGGTGAAAGATAGTGGCCTTCAAATGGGAGTGGTTGGAGAAAGCATCCTGCTTGCCTGCTAGATTTTCACTTATAACTATAACTCGACCGCATGGTGGAGGTACAATGTAGTCATAGAGTGATACAGTGTGAAAACAGGCCCTTCGGTGTAACTTGCCCACATCCGCCATCATGTCCCAGCTACACTACCTGCTTTTGGTCCATATCCCTCCAAACCTGTCCTATCCATGTATCAGTCTAACTGTTTCTTAGATGTTGGGATAGTCCCTGCATCAGCTACCTCCTCTGGCAGCTTGTTCCATACACCCACCACCCTTTGTGTGGAAAAAGTTACCCCTTAAAAAGTTACCTCTTAAAAATACTTCAAACAAAAAACATTGAAATCATACTTCTACAATGCACTAAAACATGATTTTACTTCGGAGTCACGTGAGTGACTACGTGAAGAAGACCCGTCAGGGCGCCTGCGCGTCATTACGTCAGACGCATTGGCGCGAACGGACGTGAGGAGCAGCGCTCCTCTAGTGGAAATGTAATTGTAGTAAGTCCGGGTCCGTTTGCTGTGGGTCTGTGGGGATTTTTTCCACAGGTGCCATGGAAAAAACGGACAAGGGGAAGAGGCGAGCGGCAAAGCCGGTGGAAAGTCACTAGATTGCGGTCGGCGAACAGCTGCCTCAGACCCCTGTACAGTCGCCGGCTGGGAGCGTAGCGACTGTGGACTTGAGGTTGAAAAGAACTCAGTCAGCGCCAGTGGGGCGCAAGGCTAAAGTCAAGTCCATGAGGCCCACGGAGGAGGAGTCCGATCAGGAGGATGCGACTCCAGGGCTGGATACCGCTTTTGAGCAGATTTCTCAGATGAAAAGCCTGTTACACAGGTTACTGGGGAAAAGCACACTCAGGGAAGAGTGTAGCCAAAGCCAGGCTCCAGAAGCCAGGTCAGCAGCACCTAGCAAAGGGCTGTTTAAGAGCACCCTCATTGATGAGGCGCCTGCACAGGGTCAGCAGAGTTTCCGATACAAGCGAGGTCGGCAGCTGCCAGATGGGCTATTCCTGGTAGTACGATTCGCTGCTCTGTGAGAGTTCTGACCCTGACTCTGACGGTGAGGCCGATACAAGTAAAGACGGCAGGTTACTCCTGGCAGTACTATTCGCTGCCCCGTCAGAGTCAGGAGAGCCACTGGGAAAGGAAGTGGTATCTGCGATCAACTATTGTGTCTACCATCAGCTCTAGTAGTTTACGATGGATGAAAATGCCAAAAAAGCACGAGACCCCAAGGAACTGCGTATTGCTGAAAGTACTAGCAGTGAACCAAGATATAAGAGGTCAGATGGGCGAGGGCATGTGAGCCTAAGAAAAGTAAACTGCAGAGAATATTGAAGCTGCTGGGTTGAGGAACAACTGCAATTTTGCAAAAACAATGGATAGAGGCCAGCGATGGAGATGCATCAAGAGGCACTAGGGTTGCTATGTAGCGCCCACTTCGAATTGAATTGTTTCAGGAAGTATGCCATTCGGTCCACCATCAACCCCAAGTTGCAGCAACTCTGTAAAGCCCAGCAATGTGCAGTCATTCAACTTACTCTTCAGAGAAAAAACCTCACGAAACATGGGAAAGAGTTGGATGATGAGGCAAAAACAGCAAGGTTGATCAAAACATCAATGGTCGGCAAGTCTGCAAAGAGGAGGTATCCTTTCAGACATCATACAAAATCCTGGGCTTACACCAGGAACAAATCGACCATTGAAGCAGGGGCGCAGTTGGTGTCCGGCAGCGGGAAAACGATACAGTGTGGGGTTTTCCTGCCAGGAGCCAGGGACCACAGGTCACTCAGGTGACAAAGGAGGTAGGTGGACCTGGTTCTCATGGGAACATATTAAGGCAAAAACAGCCAAATATTGGAAGCAAATTACTTCAGATTTATTATTCTGAGTATTATTCAAAGGTTTCGAATTGATTCAATCCAAATAGTGATTTACCATCCAGCATGTTCCAAGCAGAACACTCCAATTTCACAAAAAGAAGTGATGGAGGTTCAAGCTGAATTGAAAACTTGTCTATAAACAAGTAATTGAAAGGTCGGTTTATCAAAACCACCAAATTGTGTTTAAAATTTCTCGACCTAAAAAGGTAAGGAGTATTTTAGATCTGACAAGTCTTTAAAATTTTGTGAAGTATAGACACTTCAAAATGGAGACTTTGAGACTGTCACACAACTTATTTCAAAATATGTTATATGGCACTTATAGATCTGAAAGATGTATATTACTTAGTGTCTGTTCATTTGTAAGATAAAAAATATTTGAAATTTATCTGAATGAACAATTATGGCAATTCAAAGTTCTAATGGGTTAACTTCAGTTCCTAGAATTTCACTAAATTGGTAAAACCAATTTGGGGGCTAATTAGAGTCCAAGGACAGATGTTGATGGCTTAACTGGATGATGTCCTAATTAGGACGAACAAGAGAATTAGTGAGTTATCTCTCTCAATTGTTCAATCCACTTTTGAAAGTTGGGTTTAATTCATTCCAGTCAGAAATTAAGGTTAACGCCACTTACAACAACTGATTATTTTAATTTCACAATTGATTCAATTGACAGGGTAGTAATTTACCCAGGGTAAGCGTAGAGCTGATTGATGGTTGCATTAAGCTGTTGAAAAAGCAACAATCGTCAATTAAGACAGGTGGCCTGCTTGCTAGGGAAAATTAGTGTTATATCCAGCAATACAATATGGGCCATAGTACTACCAGCAGCTACAGACTGCAAAAAGAAAGGCACTAAGATGCATGGTGGCCATTTTTGATAGGCCATGCAGTTAAACAACAAATGCTGCTTCTGATTTGCAGTGGTGGATTTAACATGTCTCCAGTAGTTCAAGCAAGATACTGATTGAACAGCCTTCCATGGTCTTACAGACTGATGTCAGTGCACTAGGATTGGTGCCACTGAAAAGATATCCATCTGTGGACAGATGGAATATGGAAGAAGCATTATTTTTGCAGACATGGAGAATCGACGTTTTACAGCTATTGGAGGCTTATGAGCTCCAACCTTGTTGTTAAATACAACTAATCTGCATGTTCAGCTTCAAATTAACAACACTACAGCAATGGCATGTATTAATTGTATGGGTGGAATTAATTTGGTGTCATATGACAAATTGGCTAATCAAATCTGGACTTGGTGTGTTGACAAATATTTGGTTTCAGCTATTTATCTACTAGGTAGATTCAATATAGTAGCAGACACCAGGTTATGGGAATTTCCATGATAACAAAGAATGGATGTTGAACCTTAAGATTTTAATGATATAATAGTCAGATTTGGGAAGCCAGATACGACTTGTTTCCATCCAGACTCAATCACCAGTTACAGAGATATGTGTTATGGGAACTACATCGGGAGACAGTAGCGATTGATGTTTCTCGCTACATTAGGGTGGTATGTTTTATATGCATTTCCATCATTCTGTCATTAACCGGTGACTGCTTAAAATGAAGCAGGATGCTGCCTCTGGGGTACTAGTGGTACCAGACTGGTCTACTTAGCCATGGTTCCCTTTGATATTGGAATTAATGACACAGTTTCTGATAAAGGTTCCCAAAAGAAGGGAGTTACAGGTGTATCCGATAATTGGAGAGTAACATCCGTCATATGCCTGTATGTTAATTTGCAGGTTTTAAAAAGAGAATTATCTGGGCATACTGTGGACATGCTTACAGCAGTCTGGCGGAAGAGTACTCAAAAGCAGTACATTTCCGAATCTGAGGTTGTGACTCTGTAAATGCTGCTTTCCCATTATGTAAAGAATGGGGAAACATTTTCTGTGTACAAAAGAATATGGAATGTTGTACGGCACATGTTCAAATGCCTTGGGTTTTCTCAACACTCTATTTGAGGGGTTGAGTTATACTGCGATTTATTCAGCCAGAAGTACATTATCCTCGTTTTTTATTGAGAGGTCGGAAAGACATCCTGTTGAGTCTCGTTCTTTCATTTCCAGATTAATGAAAGGAATTTTAATTCCAGACCTTCTAAACCCAGATGGGAATCTGGAATATAGAGTGGTTTTAAGCTACTTCATCAATGGACTCTTGGTACGATTCTGATTTGGCCAAGTTCAGCAGGAAGGTAGTCATGCTTATGGCACTTGTAACGAGCACAGAGAGTGCAGACATTACAAAAGTTACAGATACACAGGATGGAAGTACCTCAGGATTATGTTATGGTTTACATTGTATGACCTACTCAAATGAAGTATGGTCAGGTGTGACAGGATTCAAGAGTGTTTATTAGCATATTCCATGGATCCATGTCTATGTGTTAAGACATATTTGTTGTAATACATTGAGGCTACAAAGGTCTTATGAAATATGAAAACAAGATTGTTTATCATTCACGAAAAACCATACAAGATAGTCTCAGTTCAGACTATTTTAAGATGGTTAAAATAAGTCTTGGTTGCTGCAGGTGTGAACAGTGATGTTTTTACATCCCATTCAGTTTAGCAGCAACATCGGCGGCCAGGGCGAAGGGCGTCCCGTCGACCATATTTTCGCAGCCACCGGGTGATCTAATAAGGTGTTTCAACACTTTTACCATCGGCCTATTGCCAATACGGGGCTGTTTGCAGATACTATATTAAGTTCTGCTTAAATTTTCCTGGGTTAAAGGGGATACTGTTAATTCTTTTATTCAGATAAATGAATTACTGCATTTGTCATGCAAATGTCATTATTAATGCATTATTGATTATTTCTCGTTCCGAGTCAATCAATGCAGTGAGAAGCCAGGATTTGTATCTGCGGCATGAAATCACAAAGCTTTAAAATCTTCACGTAGTCACTCACGTGACTCCGAAGTAAAATAGTAAGATTAAACGAGAACTTACCAGTTTGAAGTTTGATCTTTATTTTATGAGGAGTTACGTTGGTGATTACGTGCCCACCACGGCCCAACCCTCTTTCATAAAGGTCAGATGGAAGTTCTTAATTTACTCGTTTTATTATGTTACTATATTACTTCGTTCTTGTTGTTTGTGATTTCACACCGCTGCTTTGAAGTTTGACGCACAGGCGCCCTGACGGGTCTTCTTCACGTAATCACCAACGTAACTCCTCATAAAATAAAGATCAAACTTCAAACTGGTAAGGTCTCATTTAATCTTACTATTTTAATACATCAAATTTGAAAATGTCCCTACTGTGGAGGGGGACCCCCCCCTCCCCCCCCCCCTCCCCCTCCCCCCTCCCCCCCCCTCCCCCCCCCCCCATTCGGTTGCTCCACTCCCTCGCCGAGTAACCCCAAGGCCAGTGATCAGTGATCGCTCAGCCTCCCCACTTTCAAAAACACTCCATGGCCCCTGGTTCAGACAGAGAGCACTGCCAGATGTGAGCGGGGAACTGAGGCCATTTGTCCGTGATGTCTGGATCCCAATGCTCAGCGCTTTGTGTTTCGCAGTTGGCTAATGTTATTGATTTGTAATTAGCCTGATTTGTAATTAGTTGACAAAACCTTAATTTATTAATCCAGAATATCCAGGGGGATGGGATAAGTGTAATATTAAAATGACATGCAAGGTCATCTTTTTATCATTGTTGTGTTATGAATACCACAGAAAATATTATGTACTCTCAAGATCACATTAAATATAATAATATTGCTTAAATATATAGTTATTGGACTTTGCATTTGGAAAAATCCCAGCTGAGAGGAAGACAGCAAAATACTGAAAATATTGGGGGTGAAAATGACGTCAGGACAGTTTGTTAGGAAAAAGAAGGAAATGGTAACAGAATACTTATACAGCTGAGTGAGTATAATTTTATGGATGAGAAATTGTGTTCAACCAATTGATGACTTCTTTGACAAAGTAACTAGCATGTTAGATAACAAGGAAGCCAATGGATGTAGCAAATATTGTTATACAAAATTTGGTCCGTGAAGTGCCCCAGAAAAGATTACCACATTAGATAAGCACCCGTGGACTTGAGCATAATAGGTTAGGTCCAGGGGGTCAGATATGGGGCTTTATGTGTGGGCCAGATATATTGTTAGTGCAGAGGGGCTAGGAGCAAGGCCACGTGTGCATCCAGAGTCAAGGTCTGAATAGTACTAGGTGTGCAGTCAAAGCTGGGACAATGGGAGTATTCAGCACTGGGAACATAAGCAGGTAAGCAGCTATGATCAGGGTAGAATAGGGGGCCAGGTGTAAGGCTGGACTCGGGGTCAGGAATGAGAGAAGGTATGCAACTGGACTCGGGGTCAGGAGTAGTACCAGGTGTGCAGTGAGACCCAGGTTGGTCAACATGGGCCAAGTGTTTGATTATAATCTGATTTCCATACATGAATATACTATGATCATTCATGTGCTGCACCTGTTGATCAGAGCCTGGCTCTACTGTGGAATGTAATTAGGAATGTAATTTAGCCTAACCTTATTCATAGCTGATCCAATTTAAAGCATAAATATTGCATTCAAGTGTAATGTAAAAGATTCGGGACAGTATGCACCAGATTGCAAAATTTCAAGCTGAAAAATGCGAAAGCTCTGTACCAATAGGAGGGGGGACACCCCCCTCCCTGGCGCTGTGAGGCAGCAACTCTACCGCTGCGCCACCGTGCCGCCCCAGTTACTTGAAGATTATTAATCATACATTCACTGCTCAATTTCAGTAGTGACAATAATAATAATAATAATAATAATATCTTTTATTGTCATTGCATGTCAGTGCAACGAGATTTAGTATGCAGCTCCACCGATGTACAAGAAAGTAAAAATAAATAAATAAGCAAGCAAGCTGGGTGACGTGACCATCCGAGGGAGACTGTCCAGGGGGGTGGGTGGGGGGGCACTCAGCAGGGCCGGTCCAGAGCCGCTATAGCTCTTGGAATAAAGCTCTTTCTGAGTCTGGAGGTTCGGGCGTAGAAGGCCTTGTAACGTCTGCCGGAGGGAAGTAGTTCAAACAGTCCGTTACAATGGTGTGATGAGTCCTTATGGATGCTGACGGCCTTCCTGAGGCACCGTGTGTGGTAGATGCCCTCCAAGGCTGGTAGCTCTGTCCCAATGATCCAATGCGTATGAATATGTAGTGGACAATATTATTATTAATTATACCTATTTATCATCTGGTTTAATGTTTTCTTCAATAAAAAGTAATTTAGTACCATCGTTCTAAACCCCTGCCAAGACAGTTTTTAAATGGGTTAAGATTCTTTTGAAATGAAGATTAAAAAAATTGCAAATGAGACAAATTAAGATTGAAAAATTAGACAATAGGTGCAGGATTAGGCCATTCGGCCCTTTGAGCCAGCACCGCCATTCAATGTGATGATGGCTGATCATCCCTAACCGGTACCCCATTCCTGCCTTCTCCCCATATCCCCTGACACCGCTATCCTTAATATGGCAGCATGGATTGCGCAAAGCGGGTACAGCCACTGCCTTACAGCGCTAGAGACGCGGGTTCAATCCTGACTTCAGCTTTACCTTTGAGGCTTACACAGAATGATCAGCTAACAACACAAGGTCAAATGCAAATGCCAGTTCCATTTCAGCCAAGTCCATTTGGTTGGCATGCTGGCGCAGTGGTAGAGGTGCCACCTTACACCACCAGAGACCCAGGTTCTTACAGCGCCAGAGACGGATGGGCCAGGGGTTATGGGGAGAAGGCAGGAGAATGAGATTGAAAGAGAAGAATAGATCAGCCATGATTGAATGGCGGTGTAGACTTACAGTCACAGAGTGATACAGTGTGGAAACAAGCCCCTCAGTCCAACTCGCCCACACCGGCCAACAATATCCCAGCTACACTAGTCCCACCTGCCAGCATTTGATCCATATCCCTCCATTTGGCTTATTGTGTCCAGAGGCATAGAGTGATACAGTGTGGAAACATGCCCTTCGACCCAACTTGCCACATGTCCCATCTACACTAGTCCCACCTGCCCGTGTTTGGTCCATATCCCTCCAAACCTGTCCTATCCATGTACGTGTCTAACTGCTTCTTAAATGTTGGGATAGTCCCACCCTCAACTACCTCCTCTGGCAGCTTGTTCAATACACCCACCACCCTTTGTGTGAAAAGGATACCCCTCAGATTACTATTAAATCTTTTTCCCTTAACCTTAAACCTATGTCCTCTGGTCCTCGATTCCCCTACTCACGCCAATGTAGGCCGACAGATGCTTGGAGTGCATACTGTCGTTGTGTCCTTGGGCAAGACACTTCACCCACCTTTGCCTGCGTGTGAATGTGTGTGAATGTGTGTGAGTGATTGGTGGTGGTCGGAGGGGCCGTAGGCGCAGATTAGCAGCCACGCTTCCATCAGTCTGCCCCAGGGCAGCTGTGGCTACAGAAGTAGCTCACCACCACCGAGTGTGACTGAGGAGTTAATGAATAATGCGATGTAAAGTGCCTTGAGTATTAGAAAGGCGCTATATAAATCCCATCCATTATTATTATTATTATTACTCTATATAAATAAAATCTATTATTATTATTACTCTGGGCAAGAGAATCTGTGCATCTACTCGATCTATTCCTCTCATGATTTTATACACCTCTATAGATCACCCCTCATCCTCCTGCGCTCCAGGGAATAGAGTCCCAGCCTACTTAACCTCTCCCTTTTGCTCAGACCCTCTAGTCCTGGCCAACATCCTCGTAAATCTTCTCTGGACCCATTCCAGCTTGACAATATTGATGGTCTGAATGGCCCAATTCTGCTCCTATCACTTATGAACTTATGAAGATCCGGGTTCGATCCCGACTACGGGTGCTGTCTGTATGGAGTTTGTACGTTCTCCCTGTGACCTGCGTGGGTTTTCTCCGGGTGCTCCGGTTTCCTCCCACACTCCAAAGATTTGCACAGGTTTGCAGGCTAATTGGCTTTGGTTAAATTGTAAATTGCCTCTAGTATGACAATAGACAATAGGTGCAGGAGTAGGCCATTCAGCCCCTCGAGCCAGCCCTTCAATGTGATCATGGCTGATCATCCACAATCAGTACCCCGTTCCTGCCTTCTCCCCATATCCCCTGACTCCGCTATCTTTAAGAGCCAATTCTAGCTCTCTCTTGAAAGTATCCAGAGAACCGGCCTCCATCGCCCTCTGAGGCAGAGAATTCCACAGACCTCACAACTCTCTGTGAGAAAAAGTGTTTCCTCGTCTCCGTTCTAAATGGCTTACCGCTTATCTTAATCTGTGGCCCCTGGTTCTGGACTCCCCCAACATCGGGAATATGTTTCCTGCCTCTAGCGTGTCCAAACCCTTAATAATCTTATATGTTTCATTAAGATCCCCTCTCATCCTTCTAAACTCCAGAGTATACAAGCCCAGCCGCTCCATTCTCTCAGCATATGACAGTCCCGCCATCCCGGGAATTAACCTTGTAAACCTACGCTGCACTCCCTCAATAGCAAGAATGTCCTTCCTCAAATTAGGGGACCAAAACTGCACACAATACTCCAGGTGTGGTCTCACTAGGGCCCTGTACAAACTGCAGAAGGACCTCTTTGCTGTGTGTCGGATAGTGTTAGTGTGCGGGGATTGGTGGTCGGCACGGACTCGGTGGGCCGACGGGCCTGTTTCCGCGCTGTGTCTCTAGTCTAAAGTCTAAAAGTGAAGTCTAAAGTCAAAAGTACTTACCTTGCAGCCTTGCTTTGCTTTGGCTGCTCAGAGTAAATTGACAATTTATTCATCGTGAAAATCCATCTGCAATACTTCTTCTATTCATGAGTGGGATTCATCCAGTTTCCTTTTATGGTCATCATTCTCCCTTCCACTTGTCACCTCGTCGTAAAGTTACTAGTCCGAAGCAAATTTCATCTTGTTAAAAGAACTGCTGTTCTCCACGTCATTAATAAAATTTGAACACAGTGCAAACTTACAACCTTGTTGAGGGCCATTAATCACTGGCTCTCTCTCTCTCTCTCTCTCTCTCTGCAAAAGAGAGAGCATTTTATTGTCTATCATTACAACTGGTTTTAGCAGCTTTTCAGTTTAGTTTTGAGATACAACGAGGAACCAGGCCTTCAAGACATGTCCGAACTCATTCAAAACGGGCGGCAGGGTGGCGCAGCGGTAGAGTTGCTGCCTCTCAGCGCCAGAGACCCGGGTTCGATCCTGACTGCGCGTGCTGTTCGGACGGAGTTTGTACGTTCTCCCCGTGACCTGCGTGGGTTTTCTCCGAGATCTTCAGTTTCCTCCCACACGCCAAAGACGCGCAGGAAGGACATTTGAGGAAGGACGTTCTTGCTATTGAGGGAGTGCAGCGTAGGTTTACAAGGTTAATTCCCGGGATGGCGGGACTGTCATATGCTGAGAGAATGGAGCGGCTGGGCATGTACACTCTGGGGTTTAGAAGGATGAGAGGGGATCTCATTGAGACATATAAGATTGTTAAGGGCTTGGACAGGCTAGAGGCAGGAAACATGTTCCCGATGTTGGGGGAGTCCAGAACCAGGGGCCACAGTTTTAAGAATAAGGAGTAAGCCATTTAGAACGGAGACGAGGAAACACTTTTTCTCACAGAGAGTGGTGAGTCTGTGGAATTCTCTGCCTCAGAGGGCGATGGAGGCAGGTTCTCTGGATACTTTCAAGAGAGAGCTAGATAGGGCTCTTAAAAATAGCGGAGTCAGGGGATATGGGGAGAAGGCAGGAAGGGGTACTGATTGGGGATGATTAGCCATGATCACATTGAATGCCAGTGCTGGCTCGAAGGGCCGAATGGCCTACTCCTGCACCTATTGTCTATTGTCTATTGTCTATTGTTTGTAGGTTAATTGGCTTGCTATAAATATAGATTGTCCCTAGTGTGTGATAGGATAGTGTTAATGTGCGGGAATCATTGGCTGGCACGGACCCGGTGGGCCAAAGGTCCTGTATCTGCGCTGTATCTCTAAACGAAATGAAACTAAAATAAGGTCATAAGTAATATTAGAATCAGGCCATTCGGCCCATCAAGTCTACACCGCCATTCAATCACGGCTGATCTATCTCTCCCTCCTAACCCCATTCTCCTGCCCTTTCCCCATAACCCCTGACTAATCAAAAATCTATCTCTCTGCCTTTGAAGTATCCATTGACTTGGCCTCCACAGCCTTCTGTGGCAAAGAATTCCACAGATTCACCACCCTCTGACTAAATACATTTCTCCTCATCCCCTTACTAAAAGAACATCCTTTAATTCTGAGGCTGTGACCTCTAGTCCTAGACTCTCCCACTAGTGGAAGAATCCTCCCCACAACCACTCTATCCAAGCCTGAAATATTTGTGTCCACTTAGTGTCATTTCACCATTCTTCTCCAAAGATACATGCGGGAGAGGTTGGGCAAACCTGGATCGTTTTCCCAAGAGCATCAGAGGTTGAGGGGAGACCCGATAGGTGTATACAACATTTTGAGTGGCAGAGACATGGTAGACAGTCAGAACCTTTTCCCTAAGGTGGAAATATCAAATCCTAGAGGCCGCAGCTTCGAGGTGAGAGGTGGAAATCTTAATGGCCATGTGCGGGGCAAGTTTTTACACAGAGTGTGCTGAGTGCTAGAATACGCTGCCAGGGGTGGTGTTGGAGGCAGATACGACAGTGGCACTTAAGAGGCTTTTAAGTGAGCTCAGTTCACCTGCATCTCCTCCAACCTCATCTATTGCATCCGCTGCTCTAGGTGTCAGCTGCTCTACATCGGTGAGACCAAGCGCAGGCTTGGCGATCGCTTCGCCCAACACCTCCGCTCGGTCCGCATTAACCAACCTGATCTCCCGGTGGCTCAGCACTTCAACTCCCCCTCCCAGCCTGAATCTGACCTTCTGTCCTGGGCCTCCTCCATGGCCAGAGTGAGTCCCACCACAAATTGGAGGAGCAGCACCTCGTATTTAGCTTGGGTAGTTTACACCCCAATGGTATGAACATTCACTTCTCCAATTTCAGGTAGTCCTTGCTTTCTCCCTCCTTCCCCTCCCCTTCATAGCTCGCCCACAGTCTCCGCCTCTTCCTTTCTTCTTCCCGCCCCGCCTCCCCACCCCAACATCAGTCTGATGGTCCTATGCGATCTGTCGTGGTCCAAAATGGGGAGAAGGATCTCGACCCGCAACGTCACCCATTCCTTCTTTCCAGAGATGCTGCCTGTCCCGTTGAATTGCTCCGGCACTTTGCGTCTATCTTCGGTTTAAACCAGCATCCGCAGTTCCTTCCTAGCCTTGTATCTAATATTGTCTCTGCCACATTTCACATTGACAACATCTCCCCTCCCATTCCCACGCTGACCTTTCTGTCCTGAGCCTCCTCCATTGTCAGAGTGAGGCCCAGCACAAATTGGACGAAAAGTATCTCCTATTCCGCTTGGGCAGCTTACACCTCAGCGGTATGAATGATTTCTCTAACTTCAAGTAACCCTTGCTTCCCCCACCCTCCACCACCATAATTGTACTAGTTTCACTGTCGTCCTGTTGAATTTTCTTTTTCTATATAACTTATCACCTACCCCACACCCAACAATGGACCATTGTGAGCTCTACCTTTCCTTGATCACTGTTACTTTTTTGTATATCTTTCATTCGTGTGTCCTATAGTTCTCTATATCACTGTCTATATCTCTCATTTCCCTCTCCCCTGACTCTCAGAAGTAGGGCTGCAGGGAAAATACTGGGAACTATAGGCTGGTGAGCTTAACATCTATAGTTGGTAAGTTACTGGAGAGTATTCTGAGGGATAGGATATACAGGCATTTGGATGGGCAAGGGCTGATTAGGGGTAGACAGCATGGTTTTGTACATGGGAGGTCGTGTCTCACAAATCTGATTGATTTTTTTGAAGACGTGACCAAAAAGGTTGACGAGGGCAGAGCTGTAGATGTTGTGTACATGGACTTCAGCAAGGTGTTCGACAAGGTTCCACATGGTAGGCTGCTCTGGAAGGTTAGATCGCATGGGATCCAAGGAGAGATAGCTGAATGGATAGCAAATTGGCTCCATGGAAGGAAGCAGAGGGTGATGGTGGAGGGTTGCTTCTCAGACTGGAGGCCTGTGACTAGTGGTGTGCCTCAGGGTTCGGTGCTGGGCCTGTTACTGTTTGTCATCTACATCAATGATTTGGATGAGAACATTGGATTAGCAAGTTTGCTGATGATACAAAAGTTAGTGGTTTTGCAGATAGTGAAGATGGTTGTGAACGATTGCAGCAGGATCTGGATCGATTGGCCAAGTGGGCGGAGGAATGGTTGATGGAATTTAATACAGAGAAGTGTGAGGTGTTGCATTTTGGGACGTCGAACAAGGGCAGGACCAAAGATCATAGAGCGGAGCAAGATACTCCACTCCTGCGTAATCCAATGCACTGAGGTGTAGTAGATAATGGAGCGTAACGGCCGCCATCTTGGAATGCTCAACCCGACTTCCTGTTTCATTAACATACCACGCTCAAATGGAAAAGTAATAACCCGGTGAAATTGACTTAAGATCTTGCTGCTTAAAAAAATGCAAGGATATAAAAAGTCATACTGTACCTCTAAAAATTATAGCAGCGTAAATCTATTAGTATTCTAAATTTCCAAGATTTGGATGATTATTTTTGTAAGCGCTGATCCACCACAGTGCTTGGGGTTAAGAGGCTGGAATCTTTCTATCTCTCATTCTTTCTCTCTCTCTCTCTCTCTCGCTCCCTCTCCCTCTCTCCCCTCCCCTCCCTCCCTCTCTCTCTCCCCTCTCTCGCTGTATCTCTCTGTCTCTCGCTCTCTCCCTCCCTCCCTCTCACTCGCTCTCTCTCCCACTCCCCATCTCTCTCTCTCTCTCTCTCTCTCTCTCTCTCTCTCTCTCTCTCTCTCTCTCTCTCTCTCTCTCTCTCTCTCTCTCTCTCCCTCTCCTCCCTCTCCTCTCTCTCCTCTCTCTCCCTACCCCTCTCTCTCTCTCCCCCCTCTCTCTCTCCCCCCTCTCTCTCTCCCCCCTCTCTCTCTCCCCCCTCTCTCTCTCTCCCCCTCTCTCTCTCTCCCCCCTCTCTCTCTCTCCCCCCTCTCTCTCTCTCCCCCCTCTCTCTCTCTCCCCCCTCTCTCTCTCTCCCCCCTCTCTCCCTCTCCCCCTCTCCCCCTCTCCCCCACTCCCCCTCTCCCTCTCTCCCTCCCACCTCGGCATTCCCGGAATTATTTGGCGTTTAGCAAAGACAACTACTTCTGCAGTTCCTTCCTACTGAAGAAGAAACCTGGCACGAAACAACTCATAATCCATTCCCTCCACAGATGCTGCCTGGCCCGCTGAGTTCCTCCAGCACAGGTGGGACAGGCAGCATCTCTGGAGAGAAGGAATGGGTGACGTTTCGGGTTGAGGCCCTTCTTCAGACAATCACTGACAAGACTTCAGTTCAGTCTGAAGAAGGGTCTCAACTCGAAACGTCACCCATTCCTTCTGTCCAGAGTGGCTGCCTGTCCTGCTGAGTTACTCCAGCAATAGCAAACCTAGCCAGGATTGAACCCAGGTCTCTGGTGCTGTAAAACAGCAACTCTACCGTTGCACCAATGTGCCACCCAAACTATATGCCAAACTTTAAAGTGCTGAAAAAGTTGCTGAAACAAGTTGCTATGAATCTATGTGTAGGAAGGAAATGCAGATGCTGGTATAAACTGAATATAGACACACGATATCTGCAGTAACTCAGCAGGACAGATTGCATCTCTGGAGCGAAGATCGCGACCTGAAATGTCACCACATCCTTTCCTCCAGAGACGCTGTCTGATCCGCTGAGTTACTCCAGCTTTTTGTATCTATCTTTCCTATGAATCTATTCAGTTTCCTTCAGTTTTAGCATGGTATTGCAGAATACTTTTATTTATATGTAAATCTGAACTGATGTGACATCTGGTTGGAGTTGGAAACAGTAGCTATTGAAAACACATACCCATAAACACCATCTATATAACTAAAAGTCTAATCTTGATCACTTCCTGTCTGCACTGTATATTGATTTTAGAAAAAACGCTACCATATATCGCTATGATTTCTGGCCATCTTACTCACAGTGCTCCTCCGCTGAGGCAGCCCCGAGGAGTTTTCCAATCGATGAAAAAAAAAAAGGTTATGAGTGTTTAAAAAATCTTGATCAGCTGATTGGTCCTCTCGCCTGTCAATCACCACGATGAAGGTAACGCCCCTTCCGGGGGTGGGGGCAAAACTATAAAACGTCCATGCCTGGACGTGAGTCAGTCACTCTGGAAGATTGTGAGGGAGAGTCTACAATTGTGATTCCAAGCTGTGAATCAACTGAACTGTGAGTCTGCAATGTACTTGCAATAAATGATTTGTTAGCCCTTAATGACAATGCAATGAGTTTGGCAATTTGGGTGGCCTGCACTCTGCTTGAAATGCCATGAAATTGAATTTGCTGGCCTGCACTCTGCTTGAAATGCTATGAAATTGAATGTGGTGGCCTGCACTCTGCTTGAAATGCCATGAAATTGAATTTGCTGGCCTGCACTCTGCTAGAAATGCTATGAAATTGAATGTGGTGGCCTGCACTCTGCTTCAAATGCTATGAAATTGAATTTGCTAGCCTGCACTCTGCTTGAAATGCCATGAAATTGAATTTGCTGGCCTGCACTCTGCTTGAAATGCCATGAAATTGAATTTGCTGGCCTGCACTCTGCTTGAAATGCCATGAAATTGAATTTGCTGGTCTGCACTCTGCTTGAAATGCTATGAAATTGAATTTGCTGGGCTGCACTCTGCTTGAAATGCTATGAAATTGAAATTGCTGCCTGCACTCTGCTTGAAATGCTACGAAATTTAATTTTCTGGCCTGCACTCTGCTTGAAATGGAATTTCAAGGAATAGCCGTGAGTGAACTGCCAGCCCACCAGCCCTGAGTGACTGATCTGCCAGCCCACCAGCCCTGAGGGATTGAGCTGCCACCCCACCAGCCCTGAGTGACTGAGCTGCCAGCCCACCAGCCCTGAGTGACTGAGCTGCCAGCCCACCAGCCCTGAGTGACTGAGCTGCCAGCCCACCAGGCCTGAGTGACTGAGCTGCCAGCCCAAGAATCCAATCGGCCCACAATGTCCATACTAGCCCTCTGGAAACCAGTCCCTTCGGTCCACAACTCCCATACAAGCGCTCCAGAAAGCCTCCCCCCATCCCCTCTCTGGCCACCAATATTGGAATTGGTGGAGAGGTGGAATATTGCGTTGGGGGACCAGCCCCCCGTGTGAACATGGGACCCAACGGGTCCCACTTTGTCTTGTGGATAATTGTAACCGACATCTGCGCCGCTGCATTTATGAACGTTTCATACAATAAAGCTGATATAAGGTACATAGGGTGGGTATCGATTAATTCTAGACAACAGATTAAATAATATAATCTAACCGCATTAATTCACTCAGGGTGTATTATGATGTTCTCTACTGTATGAAGTGTAGAGCAAAACTTGCACTTCCAGAGTGGTCAATCGTGTTGTTTCATCAGCGGACCATGGATTTATTTTAAGAGCAAAACACAAAGTGCTGGAGAACTCAGCAGGTCAGGCTGGATCTATGGAAGGTCTGAAGAAGGGTCTCGACCCAAAACATCACCTATTCCTTCTCTCCAGAGATGCTGCCTGACCCGCTGAGTTACTCCAGCATTTTGTGTCTATCTATGGAGGGAATGGCTTGGCGACGTTTAGGGTTGGGTCCCTTCTTCAGACATTTTTTAAGGGGTTGGGAAAGATCGAAAATTTCACGTATTTAATATGTTGTTATGAATATAACTAGTAGTGCGGGAGAAAATTCCATGAGACATAATTGCCACATACATACCCAAAAGTAGAAATGTAGAAAGTTACAGTGTGTAAAAAAAATAGATATTACGAGCTTTGTAGTCTCCTTGTACCAATCAAACACCAAATTCAAAATTCGATATTTTGAAAATGGGCGAAGCAAAAAGTAGCATGTTCTCTAGAAAGGCTTATCCTAAAATAATTGATCGGAAGGGTGTGAGCTTCAGTCAGGACGTTTGTATCATTCAGTCAGTGAGCTGTAAATGTAGATGTGGACGCCATGACGGTAATCGCGAGCCCGTCAAGATGGCGTGAAAAATTACCCATGACATACTACGGCTTTTTCGCCGAGTGCTTGCTCCGATCTATGATCTTTGGGCAGGACCTACACAATAAATGGTAGGCCTCTGGGTAGTGTTGTAGAGCGGAGGGATCTAGGAGTCCAGGTGCATGGTTCCTTGAAGGTCGAGTCGCAGGTCGATAAGGCTTTTGGCACTTTGGCCTTCATCAGTCAGAGTGTTGAGTACAGAAGTTGGGAGGTCATGTTGCAGTTGTATAAGACATTGGTGAGACCACATTTAGAATATTGTGTTCAGTTCTGGGCACCATGTTATAGGAAAGATATTGTCAGGCTTGAAAGGGTTCAGAAAAGATTTACGAGGATGTTGCCAGGACTAGAGGGTGTGAGCTATAGGGAGAGGTTGAGTAAGCTGTGTCTCTATTCCATGGAGCGCAGGAGGATGAGGGGTGATCTTATAGAGGTGTATAATATCATGAGAGGAATAGATCGGGAAGATGCACAGTCTCTTGCCCAGAGTAGGGGAATCGAGGACCTGAGCACATAGGTTTAAGGTGAAGGGGAAAAAATTTAACAGGAATCCGAGGGGTAACTTTTTCACACACAGGGTGGTGGGTGTATGGAACAAGCTGCCAGAGGAGAAAGTTGAGGCTGGGACTATCCCATCTTTTCAGAAACAGTTCGACATGTACATGGATAGGACAGGTTTGGTGGGATATGGACCAAGCGCAGACAAGTGGGACTAGGGTAGCTGGGACATTGTTGGCCGGTGTGGGCAAGTTGAGCCGAAGGGCCTGTTTCCACACTGTATCACTCTATGATACAAAACATCACCTCTCCAGAGATGCTGCCTGTCCCGCTGAG
>JAXLNO010003987.1:0-32990 GCA_038087875.1 Malacoraja senta | reverse complement strand
ACCCTCCTCACAGCTAACACTGCCCCCCAGCTTCGCGTCATCCGGAAACTTGGAGATGTTGCATTCAATTCCCTCGTCCAGATCATTAATATATATTGTAAATAGCTGAGGTCCCAGCACTGAGCCTTGCGGTACCGCACTTGTCACTGTCTGCCATTCTGAAAAGGACCCGTTTACTCCTACTCTTTGCTTCCTGCCTGCCAGCCAGTTCTCTATCCACATCAATACTGAACCCCCAATACCGTGTGCTTTAAGTCTGTATATTAATCTCTTATGTGGGACCTTGTCGAAAGCCTTCTGAAAGTCCAGATATAACACATCCACTGGTTCACCCTTATCCACTCTACTAGTTACATCCTCGAAAAATTCTATAAGATTCGTCAGACATGATTTAACTTTCATAAATCCATGCTGACTTTGTCCAATGATTTCACCATTTTCCAAATGTGTTGCTATCCCATCTTTAATAACTGACTCTAGCAGTTTCCCCACTACCGATGTTAGACTAACTGGTCTGTAATTCCCCGTTTTCTCTCTCCCTCCCTTTTTAAAAAGTGGGGTTACATTAGCTACCCTCCAATCATCAGGAACTACTCCAGAATCTAAAGAGTTTTGAAAAATTATCACTAATGCATCCACTATTTCTGGGGCTACTTGCTTAAGTACTCTGGGATGCAGCCTATCTGGCCCTGGGGATTTATCGGCCTTTAATCCATTCAATTTACCTAACACCACTTCCCGGCTAACCTGGATTTCCCTCAGTTCCTCCATCTCATTTGACCCCCGATCCCCTGCTATTTCCGGCAGATTAATTAAGTCTTCCTTAGTGAAGACAGAACCAAAGTAGTTATTCAATTGGTCTGCTATGTGTCTGCCATGTCCTTGTTCCCCATGATCAGTTCACCTGTTTCTAACCTACATTTGTTTTAACTAATCTTTTTCTCTTGACATATCTATAAAAACTTTTGCAGTCAGTTTTTATGTTCCCTGCCAGTTTTCTATTTTCCCTTTCCTAATTAAACCCTTTGTCCTCCTCTGCTGGACTCTGAATTTCTCCCAGTCCTCTGGTAGGCTGCTTTTTCTGGCTAATTTGTATGCTTCATCTTTTGTTTTGATACTATCCCTGATTTTCCTTGTTATCCACGGATGCACTACCTTCCCTGATTTATTCTTTTGCCAAACTGGGATGAACAATTGTTGTAGTTCATCTATGCAGCCTTTAAATGCCTTCCATTGCATATCCACCGTCAACCCTTTAAGAATCAATTGACAGTCTATCTTGGCCAATTCACGTCTCATACCCTCAAAGTTACCTTTCTTTAAGTTCAGAACCCTTGTTTCTGAATTAATTATGTCACTCTCCATCCTAATGAAGAACTCAACCATATTATGGTCACTCTTGCCCAAGGGGCCACGCACAACAAGACTGCTAACTAACCCTTCCTCATTACTCAATACCCAGTCTAGAATAGCCTGCTCTCTCGTTGGTTCCTCTACATGTTGATTTAGAAAACTATCCCGCATACATTCCAAGAAATCCTCTTCCTCAGCACCCCTGCCAATTTGATTCACCCAATCTATATGTAGATTGAAGTCACCCATTATAACTGTTTTACCTTTGTTGCACGCATTTCTAATTTCCTGTTTGATGCCATCCCCAACTCCACTACTACTGTTAGGTGGCCTGTACACAACTCCCACTAGCGTTTTCTGCCCCTTAGTGTTTCGCAGCTCTACCCATATCGATTCCACATCCTCCAAGCTAATGTCCTTCCTTTATATTGCGTTAATCTCCTCTCTAACCAGCAACGCTACCCCACCTCCTTTTCCTTTCTCTCTATCCCTCCTGAATATTGAATATACCTGGATGTTCAGCTCCCAGCCTTGGTCACCCTGGAGCCATGTCTCCGTGATCCCAACTATATCATAGTCATTAATAGCTATCTGCACATTCACCTCATCCACCTTATTACGAATGCTCCTTGCATTGAGACACAAAGCCTTCAGGCTTGTTTTTACAACACTCTTACCCCTTATACAATTATGTTGAAATATGGCCATTTTTGATTTTTGCCCTGGATTTGTCTGCCTGCCATTTTACTTTTCACCTTGCTACCTATTGCTTCTACCCTCATTTTACACCCCTCTGTCTCTCTGCTCACACATTTAAGAAACCCACCACCTCTTATTCTCTGTTTATTATCTTTTTCCTCTTTCGCCCCTACATGTTGGGTCTGAGTGCTTCCCTTCTCTGCCTCCTGCCTCACACCCTGTCTATTAGCTTTCTCTATTTGAGTCCCTCCCCCCAACCGTTCTAGTTTAAAGTCTCCCCAGTAGCCTTTGCAAATCTCCCCGCCAGGATATTGGTCCCCCTCGGGTTCAAGTACAACCCGTCCTTTTTGTACAGGTCACACATTCCCCAAAAGAGGTTCCAATGATCCAGAAACTGGAATCCCTGCCCACTGCACCAGTCCTTCAGCCACGAAAGTCCTTCAGGAACTTGAGGTTAATGAGCCATTAGATAGTGACCATAATATGGTCAGGTTTAATCTACAATTGGAGAGGGAGAAGGGTAGATCGGCAGTGTCAGTGTTACAGTTGAATAAAGGGGACTATGGGGCCATGAGGGAGGAGCTGGCCAAAGTTGACTGGAAAGATACCCTAGCAGGGATGACAGTGGAACAACAATGGCAGGTATTTCAGGGAATAATACAGAAGGTGCAGGATCAGTTCATTCCTAGGAGGAAGAAAGATTCCAAGGGGAGTAAAGGTCGAACCGTGGCTGACAAGGGACGTCCGGGACAGTATAAAAATAAAAGAGAAGACGTACAATGTAGCAAAGATGAGCAGGAAGCAAGAGGATTGGGTAATGTTTAAAGAGCAACAGAAGATAACTAAAAAGACAATACAGAGAGAAAAGATGAGGTATGAAGGTAAGCTAGCCAAGAATATAAAGGAGGATAGTAAAAGCTTCTTTAGGTATGTGAAGATGAAAAAATATGTTAAGACCAAAGTTGGACCCTTGAAGACCGAAAAAGGTGAATTTATTATGGGGAGCAAGGAAATGGCAGATGAGTTGAACAGGTACTGTGGATCCGTCTTCACTAAGGAGGACACAAACAATCTTCCTGATATAGTAGTGGCCAGAGGATTTGGGGTGACGGAGGAACTGAAGGAAATCCACATTAGGCAGGAAATGGTGTTGGGTAGATTGATGGGACTGAAGGCTGATAAATCCCCAGGGCTTGATGGTCTGCAACCCAGGTACTTAAGGAAGTGGCTCTAGAAATCGTGGTGATAATTTTCCAATGTTCTATAGACTCAGGATCAGTTCCTGTGGATTGGAGGGTTGCTAATGTTATCAAACTTTTAACGAAAGGCGGGAGAGAGAAACAGGGAATTATAGACCAGTTAGCCTGACATCGGTGGTGGGGAAGATGGTGGAGTCAATTATAAAAGATGAAAAAGCTGCACATTTGGATAACAGTAACACAATCGGTCTGAGTCAGCATGGATTTACGAAGGGGAAATCATGCTCGACTAATCTTCTGCAATTTTATGACGATGTAACTCGGAAAATGGACAAGGGAGAGTCAGTGGAAGTAGTGTACCTGGACTTTCAGAAAGCATTTGATAAGGTCCCACATAGGAGATTAGTGGGCAAAATTAGGGCACATGGTATTGAGGGTAGATTGCCGACATGGATAGAAAATTGGTTGGCAGACAGGAAACAAAGAGTATGGATTAACGGGTCCCTTTCAAGATGGCAGGCAGTGACTAATGGTATACCGCAAGGCACGGTTCTGGGACCGCAGCTATTTACAATATACATTAATGATTTGGATGAAAGGATTCAAAGTAACATTAGCAAATTTGCAGATGACACAAAGCTGGGTGGCAGTGTGAACTGTGAGGAGGATGCTATGAGAATGCAGGGTGACTTGCATAGGTTGGGGGAGTGGGCAGATGCATGGCAGATGAAGTTTAATGTGGATAAATGTGAGGTTATCCACTTTGATAGCAAAAGCAGGAAGGCAGATTACTATCTAAATGGCGTCAAGTTGGGATAAGGGGAAGTACAATGGGATCTGGGGGTCCTTGTTCATCAGTCTATGAAAGTAAGCATACAGCAGGCAGTGCATTGCATTGCATTTTCACTTCATTTCCATTGCCATTGCAGTTTCAAGCACAGGGCAGGCCAAACATTTCATTTTCATTAAGGGCTAACAAATCATTTATTCAAGTACATTGCATACTCACAGTGTTCTGTAGTTTCCCAGCTCAGACAGAGAGTTGTGACCTCTCCTTCGCCATCTTGCAGACAGAGTGAGCAACGCCCACATTTCCAAGTTTTATAGTCCCTCCCCCCTCCCACCGGAAGGGCCGTGGCCTTCATGGTGGTGATTGACAGGAGAGATAATCTTAAGATTTTTTAACCACTAATAAGTCTTTTATACACATACACTCACACACACACACATACACGCACACACACACATACACTCACACACACACACACATACACACATACACTCACACACACATACACACATACATGCACACACACATACACACTCTCACACACACACATAATCACACACACACGCACACACATACACTCACAAACATATGCACACACATATACTCACACACACACATACACTCACACACACATACACTCACACACACACACATACACACACACACACAGACTAACACACACATACACTCACACACACATACACTCACTCACTCACACACACATACACTCACACACATACACATACACGCACACACACACACATACACTCACACACACATATACTCTCACACACACATACACTCACATACACACATATACTCACACACATATATTCAAACGCACATACACTCACACACATACACTCGCACACACACACATACACACACACACACACACTCACACACACTGACTCACACACCATACACATGACAGTAAACCTTCTTGAATCCACTCACATGGCCTCTCCACTGTGGGGCTTCCGCAGTCAGCGGCACTTCCGCAATCAGCGTGACCTCTGCACTTACCGGAAATTACGCAATCAGCGCGACCTCTGCACTTACCGGAAATTACGCAATCAGCGTGACCTGTCCACTAAGCGGAAGTCACGAAATGAGCGGCACTTTTGGACTAAGCACAGTGGGACCTAATGAAGCATTTATTCCTTCCAAACACAGTCAGACCTAATAAAGCATTTATTCCTTCCAAACACAGTTGGACCTAATAAAGCATTTATTCCTTCCAAACACAGTCAGACCTAATAAAGCATTTATTCCTTCCAAACAGTCGGACCAAATAAAGCATTTATTCCTTCCAAACACAGTCTGACCTAATAAAGCATTTATTCCTTGCAAACACAGTCGGACCTAATAAAGCATTGCAGTTTCAAGCACAGGCAGGGCAGCAGGCCAAACAACTCATGGCATTGTCATTTCATTTCATTTCCAATTAAGCATTGCGCTTTCAAGCACAGGCAGGGCAGCAGGCCAAACATCTCATGGCATTGTCATTAAGGGCTAACAAATCATTTATTGCAAGTATATTGCAGACTCACAGTTCAGTTGATTCACAGCTTAGAATGACAGTCGTGGCCTATCCCTCACGATCTTGCAGAGTGACTGACGTCCAGGCATCCGGGGTTTATAGTCCTGCCCCCCCCCCCGCCCCAGAAGGGGCGTTACCTTCGTCGCTGTGATTGACAGGCGAGAGAACCAATCAGCTGATCTCAAGTTTTTTTAAACACTCATAACTTTTTTATTTTTCATTGATGGGAAAAATCCTCGGGGCTGGCTCAGCAGAGGAGGACTGTGAGTAAGATGGCCAAAAATCACTGCGATACAGGGTAGCGTTTTTTCTAAAATCAATATACAGCACAGACAGGAAGTGGTCAAGATGAGACTTTTAATTATATATATATATATATATATATATATATATATATATATATATATATATATATATATATATATATATATATATATATATATATATATATGTTTACATATGTTTACAAATACACAGGACACAGATGTTAAAAGTCCAAAGTGCTAAATATCAACTTGGTGATGGGAGCCTTCTGCACTCACCTTTGCTCCTCCGATATTGAGAAAGGCTAGGCAGACACGTCATTGGGGTTATCAAGTGGGCACCTACTTTCATCGACGTTTCACTGATTGTACCCACGACGTCTCCAATAGGCGCATTCTGGCGTCCCAGAACCACCCCTCTGCATCTGTCTAGTCGGTTATTTGGGAGAACAAATGGGTGTACACATACACACACACAAACATACACACAAAAATCAAACAATAGTAGTGCAATAATAACAATAATAATAATAATAATATTAGTCTATTGTAGTTCAGAGCTTATTTGAGGCTGTAGTGTTTAATAGCCTGATGGCTGTACGGAAGAAGCTGTTCCTGAATATGGACGTTACAGTTTTCAGGCTTCTGTACCTTCTTCCGGATGGCAGGAGTAAAATGAATGTGTGGCCTGGGTGGTGTGGGCTGCCTGACTGATATAAGGCAATTGTAGGCTGGAGAGATTAATGAAAGCCAATGCCCTGGACTGACCAATTCATGAAATTCATATTAAGAAATGTACATATTTTTAAAGATCATATTACTTAGATATTCTTTTTTTTAATGAGAATCATATGCCATTAATCTCACAACACCCACAAAGAAACAAGCAGGAATGAATCACATTGCTTACTGAGTGTGTAGGAAGGAACTGCAGATGCTGGTTTACACCGAAGATAGACACAAAATGCTGGAGTAACTCAGCTGAAGAAGTGTCTCAACCCGATACGTCACCCATTCCTTCTATCCAGAGATGCTGCCTGTCCCGCTGAGTTACTCCAGCATTTTGTGTCTATCTACATTGCTTACTGATGTCGAACTATTGTAGCCCAATTAGAAACATAGAAACATAGAAAATAGGTGCAGGGGTAGGCCATTCGGCCCTTCGAGCCTGCACCGCCATTCAATATGATCATGGCTGATCATCCAACTCAGTATCCTGTACCTGCCTTCTCTCCATACCCCCTGGACCCTTCAGCCACAAGGGCCACATCTAACTCCCTCTTAAATATAGCCAATGAACTGGCCTCAACTACCTTCTGTGGCAGAGAATTCCACAGATTCGCCACTCTCTGTGTGAATTTTTTTTTCTCATCTCGGTCCTAAAAGACTTCCCCCTTATCCTTAAACTGTGACCCCTTGTTCTGGACTTCCCCAACATCGGGAATAATCTTCCTGCATCTAGCCTGTCCAACCCCTTAAGAATTTTGTAAGTTTCTTTAAGATCCCCCCACAATCTTCTAAATTCTAGCGAGTACAAGCCGAGTCTATCCCGTCTTTCTTCATATGAAAGTCCTGCCATCCCAGGATTCAGTCTGGTGAACCTTCTCTGTACTCCCTCTATGGCAAGAAAGTCTTTCCTCAGATTAGGAGACCAAAACTGTACACAATACTCCAGGTGTGGTCTCACCAAGGCCCTGTACAACTGCAGTAGAACCTTCCTGCTCCTATACTCAAATCCTTTTGCTATGAATGCTAACATACCATTCGCTTTCTTCACTGCCTGCTGCACCTGCATGCCTACTTTCAATGACTGGTGTACCGTGACACCCAGGTCTCGTTGCATCTCCCTTTTCCTAATCGGCCACCATTCAGATAGATAGATAGATAGATAGAATCTTTATTTGCCACACGACCAGGGTTGGTGGTATTTGGGTTCGGTACATGATGGTACACTGCTTTAGTCACATTAACACTAAAAACAACACAGATCATAATAATAAAGTGCATCCATACCACATCACAAATCACAAATCTCACCAACAATACATAGTGCAAAAGAACAGACAAAAACCATAGACAAGACACTGTATACATCAAAGTCAAAAAGTTATTGGAGGGAATTAAGTGTTCTTATTGCTGAGGGGAAGAAACTGTTTTTAAAATGGGTGGATTTTGTAGCAAGTGACCTAAGGCCGCTCCCTGAAGGGAGAGACTGGAAAAGGTGGTTTGCTGGATGGGAGGGGTCCGAGATGATCTTTGTTGCCCGTTTTGAGGTACGTTGGAGGTAAATGGAATGGATTGAGGGGAGGGAGAGTTGATGATCCTAGAGGCCTTGGAGACAATGCGCTGTATTCTGTGTAGTGAATGACTGTCAGTGTTTCCGTACCAGACTGTGATTGAGGAAGTGATGATGCTTTCAATGATGGATTGATAGAAGCGGACCAGGAGGTGTTTGTGGACTCTGAACTTTTTGAGCTGTCTGAGGAAGTATAGGCGTTGTTGTCCTTTCTTAATGATGTGGTCAGCATTGATGTGCCATTTTAGATTATTGCAGATATAGGTGCCCAGAAACTTAAATAAGTTTGTGGAGGTTATGGGATGGGAGTTGACATGGACCGGGGGTTTGAGGTTTTGTTTGCGTCTGAAATCTATGATGGTTTCTAAGGTTTTTCAGGTTGTTTTCTGCGCACCATTTGACTGCGCTGTCCACTGTTTGATGGTATTGTGATTCATTGTTGTCTGAGATGAGGCCAATTATTGTTGTGTCGTCTGCATATTTGAAAATTTGAACTGAGCTGCATTGGGATGTGAGGTTGTTGGTGTAAAGTGAGAAGAGCTGAGGTGACAGAACGCACCCTTGAGGGGCTCCTGTATTGAGAGTCAGAGGGCTGGAGAGTTTTTCACCCACCTTGACTCTTTGTTGTCTGTTTGTCAGAAAATGTAAAATCCAATGGCACATGGCTAGGTGAATGCCCATGTCCAACAGTTTATTGTAGAGTTTAATTGGGTGTACAGTATTAAAGGCCGAGCTAAAATCTATAAACAGGATGCGTGCATAAGTGTTCGGTGATTCCAAATGATGTAGGGAGTAGTGAAGAGCTAAGTTGATAGCATCCTCCACAGACCGGTTGGCGCTGTATGCAAATTGAAAAGGGTCCATGATGGGGACAGTGTATGTTTTCAGATGGGTGAGGACTATGTGCTCAAAGGCCTTCATGGCAACTGATGTTAGTGCAACAGGTCTAAAATCGTTCAGACAGCTCACCTTGGAGGACTTGGGCACAGGGATGATAATGGATGCTTTAAAACACTGCGGGACTCTGCATTGGCTGAGGGAAGTGTTAAAGATGGAGGTGAACACAGGAGCCAGCTGAGCTGCACAGTGGTTAAGAGCAGCGGGGCTGAGGTCGTCTGGCCCTGCCGCTTTTCTTTTATTAAGATTTTTGAAGGCCGCCCTCACCACCTCCTCAGAGATGGTGAATGGTGCTGAGTTAGGTGGGGGGGGAGGCATGGATGGCGGGGTGACATTATCAAAGCGTGCATAAAAAGTGTTCAATTTTTCCGGTAAGTCCGGATCCTCATCTGAGATGGGAACAGGACGTTTTTTGTAGTCCGTCATCTTCTGTAGATTTTTCCAGACTTCTCTTGAATTCTGAGTTTTGAATTGTTGTTCCAATTTCTTTGAATAAGCTAATTTTGCCTTCCGTATTGCAGACCTGAGTTCATATTTTGCTATTTTGTATTGATCAATGTTTCCATTGGTGTAGGCTGCATTTTTCTTTTTGCGAAGAAGTTGTATATCCTTGTTGAACCAGGGTTTTAGTCTAACCAGATAATAGTCTACTCTCCTGTTCTTGCCACCAAAGTGGATAACCTCACATTTATCCACATTATACTGCATCTGCCATGCATTTGCCCACTCACCCAACCTATCCAAGTCACCTTGCAGCCTCCTAGCATCCTCCTCACAGCTAACACTGCCCCCCAGCTTCGTGTTAGCAAACTTGGAGATGTTGCATTCAATTCCCTCGTCCAAATCATTAATATATATTGTAAATAGCTGGGGTCCCAGCACTGAGCCTTGCGGTACCCCACTAGTCACTGCCTGCCATTCTGAAAAGGACCCGTTTACTCCTACTCTTTGCGAGGTATAATTATTGAGAGAATGGTGGCTGTCAGCAATATCAAAGTCTCAGAAAGTAATTAGGTGTTCCCTTGCTCACTGTGAATACTCATTCTATAGATTGGCAGAGAAACAAGCAGACAGCCAATGTCACTTTTGGGAACACCTTAAAATGAATGGTTGGAGGATTACCAGTAGTACACACCCATATTACTGATATGCATTGGCAGGGATGAGGTAGACTGCCAGCACCATAGAGGTGTGGCAACCCCCTGGAATTTTTAATATGGAATAAACTTACTAATCACTCGAAGATATGTTTGGGCAGACGGTAGGTTGTGCTTGACCAAATTAATTGAATTCTTTGAAAAAATTAAATAATAGATAAGGAATTTGCTGTCATTGAGGTTTATGTGGTTATCAAAATGAAATATTTGAGGAGGTGTTGCATAAGAGACTTGTTCACAGGAATGATGCATAAAATCAGGGCATTGGAGTCAGGCAGATGTAGAGATTACTGGAAAACCAGGAATGAAGGGCAGAATGAGAGGAAACGTTGTTCATTGGAAATATGTGGAGTTTCGACACCATTCTAAATTAACATAAAATATTTGGGATGAGATGTTGACAGAACAATATAGACGTATGAAGTAATAATCTAGAAAATCTGAGTCTAAATCTTGCCTTGGCAATCTCAGAATTTTATTGTTAAATTGAAGATTCTGAAATTTAGAAGAAGTGATATTATACAACATAGAACATAGAACAGTGTTGGACAAGAACAGGGCCTTCAGCCCACAATGTCCATGCCAAGGTATCGAGGTATTGAGGAGTTACCATGAAATTGGACCATTATTGTTTTGTCGGGAAAGAACCTTGTCATCTCTGTGGGCCTGGTTGATTTTACAAATCTTATTTTGTTGTATCTTCATAGCTGTGTGGTTGATCGAGTTGCATTAAACAGAAGGGGCACCAGCATGTTCTCAGGGCAGAAAGATATTGACTATAATGTTGCACTTTCTACACACCACAAACCTAATAAAAAACCCAAACTCCCAATTTAGAAGTAACATCAAATTGCGAAAAAGTTTACAAAAGTTTTCACATATCAGAAACTTGGAGGTAACAAAGGAGATTGGCTATAGCTCATCCTTCAACACCATAATACGAAATGAGCCCATCCATAAACCTTTGTACCTTGGCCTTGGGGCCTCTGTCCACAACTGGCTTCTGGACGCACAGGCCAGCAGACCCGAGTCGGATAGAATTGATCATAATATTTCCTCTACCCTGACCCTCAAAAGCAGTGCTACTTGGGTTATGCGCTCAGTCCTTTGCTCTAGTCTCTGTACACACATGATTAAATTTAGTTTAATTTAGTTGAGATATACAGGGCAGAAACAGGCCCTTCGGCACACCCGAGTCCATGCCAACCAGCGATCCCCACATATTAACACTACATCACACACACTAGGGACAATTTACATTTATACCAAGCTATTTAACCTATAAACCTGGGGGAGTGTGGGAGGAAACCAAAGATCTTGGAGAAAACCCACACAGGTCACGGTGAGAACGTGCAAACTCTGTTACAGACAAGCACCTGTAGTCAGGATCAGACCCGGGTCTCTGGCGCTATAAGGTAGTAGCTACCGCTGCGCCACCATTCTGCCCCGTACAAGTAAATGTCCAAGTGCAACACCAACTTGATCTTTAAGTTCACCATTGATACCACTGTTGTCTGGATCAACAACAATGATGAGTCAAAGTTCAGAAAAGATATTGAGAACTTTATGTCATGTTATCAGAACAAAAACTAGACCTTAATGTCAAGAAGACAAAAGAGTTAGTCATTAGCCTAAGAGTGTGAAGAAGTGACAAGAATCCTGTCCTCGCCAACAGAGCTGCTGTAGAGAAGGTTTAAGCTTCAAGTTCCTAGGCATCCTTGTCACCAGCAACTTAACCTGGTCCCTTAACGTTGATGTAGTGATCAAGAAAAAACATCAGTGTATTTACTTTCTGAGGGATATCAGAAGATTTGGTATGTTCATTAGGATTCTCTTAATTTTTTTACAGATGCACTATGGAAAGTATTCTGGCAGGACACACCTTTGCTTGGTCTAGCCACTGCTCTGCTGAGACCCTTGTTGGTTGTGATCCAACTTGGATGTGAATGTATGAGGTATAATCAATAAGTTTGTGGATGACACAAAAACTGATGGTGCTATGGCAATGTGGTTAAAGTGTGAGCCTTGCCTAAGGCAGCACCAGGATATAGTTCAGGTGGAAATTTGAGTGGGGCAAGGGCTGGCTTGTTTCCCCTGACTGAAAGAGTCTGGAAGGTGACCTGATAGAAAAATATAAAGCTGTCGGAAGCATAGATGGGAGAGAGAGTGGTTCATATCTGAAATGTGCTGCCCAAGGAGATGGTAGAATCAGATACCAATTTAAGGGGCTTTTTTTTGTAGACAAACACCTAAATAGCAAGGCATAAAGGAATACAGTTCATTCGGGAAAATAAGATTATAATAGATGGGCAAAAGGGTTGGCATGAACATGGTGGGTTGATGGGCCTGTTTCTGTGATGTACAACTCTATGATTCGCTACTTTAGGAAGTCTTGTCTATTGTAAAGGAAATGGTATTTTGGCACAACATAGTTTTCCGCACATATTTCGAACATTATGTTCTCCCGAGGTGGCACAGTGACACAGCTGATAAAGCCCTGCTCCATCGAAGTCGGTGCCAGAGGATCGAAGCCGGTGCCAGAGACCTGGCTTCGATCCTGATCTCGGGTGCTGTCTGTGACGAGTCTGCACGTTCTCCCAGTGACGGGGTGGGTTTCCTCTGGATGCTCCGGTTTCCTCCCACATCCCAGACATGCAGGTGTAGGTTAATTAGTCTCTGTAAAAGATTGCCCCTAATGTGTAGGGAGTGGATGAGAAAGTAGCATAACATAGAACACATGTGATTGATGGTAAACATGACTAAAGGGCCTGTTTCCATGCTTTATCTCCAAAACAAAATGCTTGTTCACTGAGAGAGAGAGAAATGGGTCATAGATTTTCATTCAAAATAATCTTGTTTCAAACTTATTTAATTCATGGGTACTGCCCAAGATAAATGAGTTGATTACATATAAACATTTAAGAGTGACATATATGATTGATAGATTAAAAGCAAATTCTGTAAAAGCAAATTTTGTGAAAGTCACACATCATTTAATTGTCCATTCAAACACCACCACACATGATTAGACTGCTGGCTATCAGTTAAGTTATTAAGCAGAGAGAAGACCAAAGGTGTAGTGGAGTTTTTCTGAAAACAAGTAACAATAGGGGTGCTGAGGAAGAGGATTTCTTGGAATGTATGAGGGATAGTTATCTAAACCAACATGTAGAGAAACCAACGAGAGAGCAGGCTATTCTAGACTGGGTATTGAGTAATGAGGAAGGGTTAGTTAGCAGACTTGTTGTGCGTGCCCCCTTGGGCAAGAGTGATCATAATATGGTTGAGTTCTTCATTAGGATGGAGAGTGACATTGTTAATTCAGAAACAACGGTTCTGAACTTAAAGAAAGGTAACTTTGAGGGTATGAGACGTGAATTGGCCAAGATTGACTGGCAATTAGTTCTAAAAGGGTTGATGGTGGATATGCAATGGAAGGCATTTAAAGACTGCATGGATGAACTACAAAAATTGTTCATCCCAGTTTGGCAAAAGAATAAATCAAGGAAGGTAGTGCATCCGTGGATAACAAGGGAAATCAGGGATAGTATCAAAGCAAAAGATGATGCGTACAAATTAGCCAGAAAAAGCAGCATACCAGAGGACTGGGAGAAATTCAGAGACCAGCAGAGGAGGACAAAGGGCTTAATTAGGAAAGGGAAAATAGATTATGAAAGGAAACTGGCAGGGAACATAAAAACTGACTGCAAAAGTTTTTATAGATATGTGAAGAGAAAGAGATTAGTTAAATCAAATGTAGGTCCCTTGCAGTCAGAAACAGGTGAATTGATCATGGGGAACAAGGATATGGCAGACCAATTGAATAACTACTTTGGTTCCGTCTTCACTAAGGAAGACATAAATAATCTGCCGGAAATAGCAGGGGGCCGCGGGTCAAAGGAGATGGAGGAACTGAGTGAAATCCAGGTTAGTCGGGAAGTGGTGTTGGGTAAATTGAATGGATTAAAGGCCGATAAATCACCAGGGCCAGATAGGCTGCATCCCAGAGTACTTAAGGAAGTAGCTCCAGAAATAGTGGATGCATTAGTGATAATTTTTCAAAACTCTTTAGATTCTGGAGTAGTTCCTGAGGATTGGAGGGTAGCAAACGTAACCCCACTTTTTAAGAAGGGAGGGAGAGAGAAAACGGGGAATTACAGACCAGTTAGTCTAACATCGGTAGTGGGGAAACTGCTAGAGTCAGTTATTAAAGATGGGATAGCAGCACATTTGGAAAGTGGTGAAATCATTGGACAAAGTCAGCATGGATTTACGAAAGGTAAATCGTGTCTGACGAATCTTATAGAATTTTTCGAGGATGTAACTAGTAGAGTGGATAGGGGAGAACCAGTGGATGTGTTGTATCTGGACTTTCAGAAGGCTTTCGACAAGGTACCACATAAGAGATTAGGATACAAACTTAAATCACACGGTATTGGGGGTTCAGTATTGATGTGGATAGAGAACTGGCTGGCAAACAGGAAGCAAAGAGTAGGAGTAAACGGGTCCTTTTCACAATGGCAGGCAGTGACTAGTGGGGTACCACAAGGCTCAGTGCTGGGACCCCAGCTATTTACAATTTATATTAATGATCTGGACGAGGGAATTGAAAGCAACATCTCCAAGTTTGCGGATGACACTAAGCTGGGGGGCAGTGTTAGCCGTGAGGAGGATGCTAGGAGACTGCAAGGTGACTTGGATAGGCTGGGTGAGTGGGCAAATGTTTGGCAGATGCAGTATAATGTGGATAAATGTGAGGTTATCCACTTTGGTAGCAAAAACGGGAAGGCAGACTATTATCTAAATGGTGGCCGATTAGGAAATGGGGAGATGCAGCGAGACCTGGGTGTCATGGTACACCAGTCATTGAAAGTAGGCATGCAGGTGCAGCAGGCAGTGAAGAAAGCGAATGGTATGTTGGCCTTCATAGCAAGAGGATTTGAGTATAGGAGCAGTGAGGTTCTACTGCAGTTGTACAGGGTCTTGGTGAGACCACACCTGGAGTATTGCGTACAGTTTTGGTCTCCAAATCTGAGGAAGGACATTATAGCCATAGAGGGAGTGCAGAGAAGGTTCACCAGACTGATTCCTGGGATGTCAGGACTTTCATATGAAGAAAGACTGGATAGACTTGGCTTATACTCGCTAGAATTTAGGAGATTGAGAGGGGATCTTATAGAAACGTACAAGATTCTTATGGGGTTGGACAGGCTAGATGCAGGAAGATTGTTCCCGATGTTGGGGAAGTCCAGGACAAGGGGTCACAGCTTAAGGATAAGGGGAAAATCCTTTAAGACCGAGATGAGGAAAAACTTTTTCACACAGAGAGTGGTGAATCTCTGGAACTCTCTGCCACAGAGGGTAGTTGAGGCCAGTTCATTGGCTATATTTAAGAGGGAATTAGATGTGGCCCTTGTGGCTAAAGGGATCAGGGGGTATGGAGAGAAGGCAGGTACGGGATACTGAGTGGATGATCAGCCATGATCGTATTGAATGGCGGTGCAGGCTCGAAGGGCCGAATGGCCTACTCCTGCACCTAATTTCTATGTATCTATGTATCTATGTAATCCATGTCCACAATGAAAAAATACATTTCTTCTATTGCAACTTTAACATAGCGAATAATTTCACTTCTAATGAGTCATTATATTTTGTCTCTACTCGAGCCGAAAGGTTCAACTTAATAATTTAAAGTTACATTTTTTTGCATGTTGGAATAGGGCAATTATACGTGTGGGATCTCTCTGTTCTTAGTCCTTTCCCTCAGTTTTCTTTACCATTTAAGTGAAATACTTTAAATAACAACTTGCTAAATATGTCATGATATAATTGGCAGTTAGGGTAAGGAGGAAACTAGCTGTCTTCTACTTAATTAATGCCTATGGGGCCGGTGTTCCTACGAGCACATTTTTTACAAGCAAAACCAGTTATTGTAAACAGGTGAATAATTTAAAAATAATGACCAAGGACTTTTTATTCCTTTATGAGTTCGATTTAGACTGACACCCCCCACCCTCCATCAAGATACTTCAGAAAATAAGGAAATGTGGGGATGGATTAATGTTGTGTAAAGATTTGATGACAGATTTGTCTCCAATTGTATCCTTTCAGTGGAAACCAAGGATTGATAAATCATGTTATCCTTTTCTTAACCAGCTGTACTTTGTGTTTGCTATTTAAATTATTTATTTTCTATATTTCTCAAAACAAATTCTGTTAATCTGGCATGCTTGAATGATGGTGCTGGGCAGGCACATTTTTTTGGACTATTGAATGTTATTGCAATTAACATATTCCTAAACACTTTTAATGCACTTTGTTTTTAATATTGTAGTAGTAGAATAACTTTTCCAGCTAATTCAATTGGAACATGGAAATTTAACCCCAGTAATTTTCAAGGAAACATAGGACTTGGGGCCCAAGTAGGATTAAAGGAAGCACAGGGATGGGGGAGCCCAAAGTGTCCAAGGAAGTATAGGAACTGAGGCCCTGATATGTCAATGGGAGCATGGGAACTGGAGCCCCAGTTTGGTAAAGAGAGCAGAAGGACAAAGCCCCTGTGGGTTTATTGGGAGTGTGGAAATCAAGACCCTATGACCCAGATACCGAACCATGGAATTACTAAACAATCAGATAGCAGATTATAATTTACTGAAATGTGCTGAAAACAGCGGCACAGAGCATCGGCGGTGGTCACCAATGGTTACGCTTGGCCAGGCCGACACTGCAACACCGCCAGGACAATGGCCTTCATGGTCAGGTGAAGAACCCTGCACTTACAACAACTGGTACTTGAAAATGGCGCCAAAAAGGCGACTCTGTATACTGTTTCAGTGTATTACTGCTATGCACTTGTACTGTATCTGAAATGCTTATTTAATATGTATCTAAGTGCTTATGTATAGTAATACGTACTGAACTGTATACAAAAATGAATTTCACTGTACCTCAGTACTTGTGACAAAGAAAGTACCATACCTTTGTGTTCATCTAACTTTGGAATTAATGATGTAGGGTGGAAGATGTCACCCTTCGGACAGGTGCCTAATTGAGAATTGGAGCTGATTCAAAGGAAATATTCCTTATTATGGTCATAAGCAATAGGATTACAATTAGGCCATTCAGCCCATCAAGCCCACTCTGCCATTCAACCATGGCTGATCTATCTCTCCCTCCTAACCCCATTCTGCCTTCTCCCCATAACCTCTGACACCTGTACTAATCTTTCCATCTCTACCTTAAAAATATCCACTGACTTGGCCTCTACAACCTTCTGTGGCAAAGAATTCCACAGATTCACCACCCTCTGACTAAAGACATTTCTCCTCATCTCCTTCCTAAAAGAACATGCTTTAATTCTAAGGCTATGAGGTCTAGTCATAGACTCTCCCACTAGTGGAAACATCCTCTCCACATCCACTCTATCCAAATCTTTCTCTATTATGTATGTTTCAATCAGGTCTCCCCTCATTCTTCTAAACACCAGTGAATACAGGCCCAGTGCCAACAAATGCTCATCATAGGTTAACCTGCTCATTTCTGGGATCATTCTTGTAAACCTCCTCTTGACCCTCTCCAGAGCCAGCACATCCTTCCTCAGATATGGAACCTAAAATTGCTCACAATTACTCACGTTATTAACCTGATTGACACCAACCAATACCATCCAAATCTATTTACTTACATGTATTTTACAAATGCACACCAATGCTGAGGAACACCAACCAAATGAAAATTATGTGGCAATGCATCTACCATTTCCAACATGAATTAGAAGTGAATGAATTAAGCAGAAAAAGATTGCCACAAAATTTAAATATGAAAATGCGTTCCAACAAATCCACACTATTCAGTTTATCAAACACAGCTACACAGTTTTATTATAGTAGAAAAGTTTTGTTCAGTTTTAGTCCAGCTAAAATAATGACAAGTGGAGAATTTGTAGTCATAGTCTTACTGCGTGGAAACAGGCCCTCTGGCCCAATTTGCCCACACCGGCCAATATGTCCCATCTACACTAGTTCCACCTGCCTTCATTGGGCACATATCAGTCTGAAGAAGGGTTTCGGCCCGAAACGTTGCCTATTTCCTTCGCTCCATACATGCTGCCCCACCCGCTGAGTTTCTCCAGCACTTTTGTCTACCTTCGATTTTCTAGCATCTGCAGTTCCTTCTTGAACATATCCCTCTAAACTTGTCCTATCCATGTACCTGTCTAAATGTTTCTGAAACAAATGTTTCCCAACTACCACTTCCATACAGCTCATTCCATACACCTCCCACCCTTTGCATGAAAAAGATACCCCTCAGGTTCCTATTCAATCTTTCCTCTTTCACCTTATCTGAACAGACTTCAATTCATGAGACTAGAAAATTATTTTCCTTCTATTTATAATTAGCTATGCCGTTTCTTGTCAATTTTCGTCATCTCGCTTGGGCTCTGTCATACCCTATGAGTACAAACAACCAACGCTGAAGCAGTCCACAGCTCCAGATGTTAGTAGCTGAAGACCAGTGCCCTGACAGATGTCTGTGCCAAAAAGAAATGCAACTCAGCAGTTCAATGCATCACATAATGGATATCAATTGAAGACCTGATCTTTAACTGTGATTAGGAACTCTGTATATGCATTATAATTTGATGGAAATTGTAGCACATTCCTTCATATTAATGGTGTGTTTACGCATGAATGCTGCAAGTTGCATTTAAGTGAAGTCGGCAACATATAATTAATGTCAGTTCCATAACTTTCAAATGTGAATATGTGGTTTCCAAAATGATTGAGCCTTGAACCCTGGAATGTGCCTCAGCTGGATGTTGAAAGCTGCTCTTTTCCCCCCCAAAGAGCATCAACACCTCTTTGGGTCTGTGTTGGAAAATTCAACAGTGAAGATTTTAGTCTAGTTTAGTTTAGATATACAGCACAGAAACAGGTCCTTGGGCCCATGGAGTCCGTGCCGACCTGCGATCCCCGTACACTAACACTGTCCTACAAACACTCGGGACAATTTACAATTATACTAAGCTAATTAGCCGACAAACCTGTATGTCTTTGGAGTGTGGGAGGAAACCAGAGATCCTGGAGAAAACCCACGCAGGTCACGGGGAGAACGTACATATTCCGTACAGACAGCACCCATTGCCAGGAATGAACCCGAGTCTTTGGCGCTGTAAGGCAGCAACTCTACCGCTGTGCCACTGTGCCACCTTTTACTTTATTATTCGCAATTTCTCACTGGGAATTACTGTTTTATGAACTCCCGGCAAAGAGGAATATTGTTCCATGCACATTTTATGCGTGGCATTATGCAGAGGGCTGTCAGGTCAGCATTCTAACAGACACGAGGAGCCTTGAAGACTTTGGCATGTGTGCCATGTGCACTATTATTTTGCCATGAACAATCTCTTGAGCATGGAGTTACAAATAGTAGCAACACCTCAACCAAAGTAAAATCTTAATTAATGCTCACTATGCTGGTTTAATAACAAGAGTTTGTCTTTGTACGGTGCTTATTCCAACCCATATTGGCTTAGTGTCAAAGTAATTTTTGATATGTAATCACCACAATTATATCATATACTTTGTGCACGCACAGCATGCAATTTTCTTATGCACCAGCTTAGATACCAGCAGCAGACACTCCTGAGCCTAGGATAGTGGATAACAAGATTTTAAAACAAACAAGCTACACTCTTTGGTCTCTTTGTGAAAATCTGTCATCTCAGTTAATATAAAATACCACATAGATAGGGGGTAATATGAAGGCACTGCCAAAGAGGTCAAACAAACCCTCATAATAGATGCTGGGAGCTCAAACTATTTAATCAAACTTTTGCTGACCGTAACCATTTTAGGGGACTTGTCTAAAGTTTCAAAAAAATACCCATGTGAAACGGCTATTTGAGCTGGGTTGGTTAAGGAAGAACAAAGTTTTGCAGCCATTAAGCTGGGTTAGATGTCAGGGTGGTGCTCTTTCTGAGAGACACACCTCAAGTACTGTGACATGTTGGCAGCCTGCGCTGTGAGAAACTGGGAGCAAATATTGAACAGAGTGACAGAGTACAACCAATGTTACTGTGTGGAATATAGGTGAGTCACTGAGAGACTTGGCTATCTGCCACCTCCTTCTTTGCCATGACAGTCTTGACAGATCAGATGATCTTTACCTGTTCTTTTTATTCCATGCTTTGGCATTTTTGGAGATATTTTGACAAATGGTTTTGATAGAAGGTGTGACTCACCTGGAATGATTATATGGTAAATAGAAATATAATAGTCATTCTCTGTGACAATATTCAAAAGGATCTCCACAAAGGCCATTTCCTCAACTCTGAGAAAAGGCAAGTAAAAATAATTTTATTTTTTGAATTCCCCAAGTGAAAGTAGAAATTCATACCACCCACTAACTGTCAAATGCCAGGAATTGATTTCTTCTTGATATTTGTGAAATCAATTTCATTCAAAGCTGTTGATGTTCTGTTAACAGCTCAGCCAGTGAAATGGTGAAGGAATCAGGTCAGTTTCTCACTTTGTCCCCTGATTGGCTTTACATGACACCAACATTCATTTGATGTATTTAGAATAAGAGGTTGGTTTGATCCCATCAGTTTTCCTATGGTTAATGAGGTTAGAATTATCCTGTTTATATCTTCAAAAGCCCAAACTGAATACATTTGTGGATTAGATACATAGAAAAATAGAAACATAGAAAAATAGGTGTAGGAGTAGACCATTCAGCCATTCGAGCCATGGCTGATCATCTAAAATCAGTACCCCATTCCTGCTTTTTCCCCATATCTCTTGATTCCTTTAGCCCTAAGAGCTAAATCTAACTATCTGTTGAAAACATCCAGTGAATTGGCCTCCACTGCCTTCTGTGGCAGAGAATTTCACAGATTCACAATACTCTGGGTGAATTAGAATGGTCCAAGAGAGATCTGAGCTGATTTTACTTTCTATCTACCTTTCCACAGAGACTAAATTAAAAGGAGCGTGTTGGTCTAGATCAGATGAAAAACAGGTCAAAAGGTCCAAAATCATGGAAAAGATTCATTGTTTGCAGCATGCTTTGTTAATGCCCCTGTCCCACTTAGGAAACCTGAACGGAAACCTCTGGAGACTTTGCACCCCACCCAAGGTTTCCGTGCGGTTCCCGGAGGTTCCCGGAGGTTTTTGTCAGTCTCCCTAATGGTCGAAAGTGGTTTCCTCTTCTTCTATGTTCCGGCGATTATTTCAAAAAATTCAAATCCGGCCGCGACTAAAAATAGGTTGTCGTTTTAAAAATCGGTAATTTTTTAGTTGAAGCCGGTTGCGATGCTAGTTGAAGGTGGTTGCCAGAGGTTACAGGTAGTGGAAGGTAAGACCTCCCTGGTGGAATAAAACTGGGTGAAAAAAAGGTCTTACCTTCCACTACCTGCAACCTCTGGCAACCACCTTCAACTAGCATCGCAACCGGCTTCGACGAGAAAATTACCGATTTTTAAAACGGCAACCTATTTTTAGTCGCGGCCGGTTTTGAATTTTTTGAAATAATCGGCGGAACATAGAAGAAGCGGAAACCACTTTCGACCATTAGGGAGACTGACAAAAACCTCCGGGAACCGCACGGAAACCTTGGGTGGGGCGCAAAGTCTCCAGAGGTTTCCGTTCAGGTTTCCTAAGTGGGACAGGGGCATTAGTGTGGTTGTCTAGAGTTATCACCTGATAAGTCCATTAAAATGGGAATCAATGACTTACAAAGCACATGCAGAAGTTGTTTGTGCTGCAGTTTCCCCAGTTGAGCAGCAGACAAAGCAGCAGCTGTCAACTAATTTCTTTCTCCGAAAATACAGATAGGAGCGGTGACATCCTCACATGTTACCTGTAGGGAACTGTGTGAGTTTTAGAGGAATGTGGGAGTTTACTTCCAATTAGTGAGAACCTTCAGAGGATTGACATAATTGGATAGAATCCATGATATACATTCTGCAAATTGGAAAATAAATAAACTTTAATTTGTCATATTGCCTTCCTTCAGGCCATCATTTCTAACAGTGTGATTGCTCTACCTAAACATGTACATTATTTATGTACCAAGAAATCATCCACTTTTCGCGTGAAATAAAGAAATTTCATTTTAATTGCCAGGAAATTAAGAATCTCTACAAAATTAACTTTCCATTGTTTAAAATAAATGTATTTAATCATATTTTAAATATTCTACCTATTTTTGCCTTGCTTCATTAATTCGGGAAGTACTTATATCTTTCTCCTGCTTTTAGTCCAAGGATGGTATTCTCTTCTCCTCTAATGCATATTTCCCCCTCAGATGATTCTTTCAGGACACTAACATAATACTCAAGATATGCAATAATACTCAAAAAATGCACGGAACAATTAAACGGAGGTGCACGATTCATCATCAATGTAGACAGCACAGTGTAATAGTCAACCTTTGGTTTCAAATGGAAGCTGTTGAGTGAACAATAGTGATGATAATTAAAGCACAATGCATATGGGATATACTGTAACAGAAACACCAGTGGGTTGAACATATGCACAGAGTAAAGCACATGTGTTTACTAAAGTCTTTATTGAAGCTTTAATAAATGATGCGTTAATACATCAGATAATCAGGCTATGGTTTTGTTTAGTATAGTTTAGTTTAGTATTGTTACATGTACCAAGCTGCAGTGAAAATCTTCAGTTTGTGTCCTACCCAGTCACAGAAAAATCTATACACGAGCCATCCAAAGTGTACAGATAAAGGATAATGGTTACAACATTTTGTGCAAGATAAAATACATTTAAAGATAGTTCAAATATTTCTAATGAGGTAGGTGGGAGGTCAGGACCGCACTCTAGATGACGAGAGGACCATTCAGTTGCCTGAGAACCATTGGAAAGAAACTGTCCCTGAATCTGGAGGTATGTGTTTTCAAACTTCTGTACCTCTTGCCTGAATGGAGAGGGGGGAAGAGTGAGTGACCAGGGTGAGTCTTTGACTATGCTGGTGGCCTTGCTGAGGCAGCGTGAAGTGTTGATGGAATCAATGGAAGGGAAGTTGATTTGTGCGATGGTCTGGACTATGCCGACAACTCTCTGCAGTTTCTTGCTGACTTGAATGGACCTGCGCCCAAACCAAGCTTTGTTGCATCCCAATAAAATGCTGGCTATGGTGCATTCTGTAGAAATTGGTAATGGTTGTTGGGGACATGCCAAACTTCTTAAGCCTTATAATGAAGTAGAGGCTTTGGTGTGCTTTCTTGGCCATAACTTCAATGTGGCTGGTCCAGAACAAATTTCTGATGAGATTTATTCTTAAGAATACTTAATCTGTACTTCGGCACCTTCAATGTATACCAATATGTCTGTACTGCTTTGCATCCTGAAGTCAATCACAATCTCCATTGTCTTGCTGACATTGAAGGAGAGGTTGTTGTCTTGGCATCAGGTTGCAAGCTTCTCAATCTCCTTTCGGTACTACGTCTAATCATTAGTTGATATCCATCCCACTGTGGTGGTGTCATCTGTGAACTTGTAAATTGAGTTGGATGGTATTTAGTTGTATGGTCATGAGTGTATAAATAAAATAATAGGGGGGCTGAGAATACACCCTTGCAGGGTTCCAGTGTTGAGGATTATCATGGAGCATGATTTGTCACCTATCTTCATTGATTGTTGTCTGTTGGTCAGGAAGTCAAGGATCCAGTTGTAGAGGGGAGCACTGACTCCAAGTTCCATGAGTTTGGAGCTGAGCTTGGTTGGGATAATAGTATTGAAATTGAATAAATTGCCTTGATTTAATTAAAGGAACAGTCCTCATCTGAGTCACTGTTGGAGAGTATAGCAATGAAGAGAAGCATGGAACCTCTTCCAGAAGAACATTTCTCTCCAGGCATTTTGGAGAAGGACTCCAAGCATCTACGGAGGATCACTAAGCAATTTTAAACATGCTTTTTTTCTAACTTTTCACAGTTCAGATGAAAGATCATTGACCAGAGACATTATCACATAGATGCTACCTGACTTGCCGAGCTTCTCCAAAATTTTCTGTCCACTTTTCAGATTTCCAGTATCTTCAGATTTCCAGTATCTGGCTTGTTATGCCTGATCTTGAAGATTAGTAAGGGGGTCAGGGGTTATGGGGCGAAGGCAGGAGAGTGAGGTTGAGAGAAAGATTTTATTAGCCAAGTATGTATACATACAAGGAATTTGCCTTGGGGCTTTACTCGCAAGGATAAAAACATGGTATACAGTAGACAATTAAAAATAAAACATTATAATTTAAACATAAGAAAAGAAAATACCAGAGCAAAAAGCGGCTACAAACTTTTGGCTGTTGAGTAGAGCTACTGCTCGTGGAAAAAAGCTGTTTTTATGTCTGGCTGTGGCGGCTTTGACAGTGGAGTTGCCTCCCAGAGGGAAGTACTTCAAAGAGTTTGTGGCTCGCTTCCTGGCCCTTGCAGTGTGCAGTTTGTCAATCTTCTCGGCTGATTGAACGATTCGCTGCAGCCTCCAGATGTCATGCTTGGCGTCTGAGCTAAACTAGACCATGATGGAGAAGGTGAGGACAGACTATGATGGTAGTGTGAAACTGGACCATCATTGCCTGTGGCAGGTTGTGTTTTCTGAGCCGCCGCAGGAAGTACATCCTCTGTTGAGCCTTTTTGACTGTGGAGTTGATGGTGGCCATTGAAGGTCACTGGAGATGATGGTTCTAAGGAACTTAAATGACTGCACAGTTGAGACTGTGGTGTTGTTGATGGTGAGTGGGGGGTGGGGAGGGGGAGCTCTCCTAAAGTCTACAATCAATTCCACTGTCCCAAGAGCATTGAGCTCCAGGTTGTTGCGATGGCACCAGGACGCCAGCTGTGTCGCTTCCTGTCTGTAGGCAGATTCCTCCCCATCCTGGATCAGTCCAATCAGGGTTGTGTCATCCGCAAACTTGAGAAGCTTGAGAGTCTGTGGAGGTGCAGTCGTTGGTGCAGAGAGAGTAAAGGAGAAGGGAGAGTACGCAACCTTGTGGTGCTCCTATGCTGTGGGTCAGCGGGTCCGAGATGTACTTTCCCAGCCTCATATGCTGCTTGCTGTCTGTCAGGAAGTTGGTGAACCACTGACAGAGGGGTTCAGGCACAGTCTACTGGGAGAGTTTGGAGTGTAGTAGCTCTGGCACAATGGTGTTGAATGCAGAGCTAAAATCCACAAACAAAATCCTTGCATAGGTCCCCTGGCACTCCAGGTGCCCTGGATCAGCCATGATTGAATGGTGGAGTGGACTTGATGGGCCAGGGGTGGTGTGGAGGCACATACAACAGCTTAACTAGGCATCATGTTCGACATAAACATTGTGAGCCAAAGCATTGAGGTTTCTGTGCTCTACTGTTCTATGTATGCTTCATTTGCTTCACTTTTTTGAAGGGTAGTTACCCAACGACCTAAGGCAGGACAACAACATGTGGCCACAGAATTTCCTCAGCATTACATATGAAATTCAGCCCTATTTTCAACACAGTCCAAAAATGAATTACCTTCAGTCTTTTACAATAACCACAAAAAAAGTTTATTAACCTAGCCTAATAAGGAACTCTCACTCTTATGGAAAGGCAATATTAAGATTAAGTACTATTTATTATATGAACTATTTGAAGTAAGCAAATGCATGCAATTGTGTTAAATTTCATTCTCTTTACTGTTAAGTTTTTGAGCCTAACAATTGTCACTTGACCTCTCTGCCTGATCCTTTCATATTACATTTCACAAGAAGTTGGTGGCACTTCAAGACTGTCAATGATAAAGAGGCTGCTGAACATCTGATTTTTGATGAGTAACTCCAAATGGTTTTGGGCAAGGAATAAAACAAATGTTTCACCTCTGGACTGCGTTCTCTAATAATTACTCATGCAACCAGCCTGCTCATATTTTACCGTAATATTTTACCTGGCTGTCTCTAGCAAGGCGCTGAAGGTAATGTACACTTAAGGTTTACCTGTCTGGCTGGCATCTCTCCTCTAATCTATTGGCAGCTCCAGTATCCATTGCTCATCTCCTTTTCAACTTAACTAGCACAATGCAATTTAATTGTGAAACTTGAAAGAGCACATTTTAAAACTAATCTCAATGAATGCACATAGGAATAGATGTAACACATGGAGAGATTGACAGATTTGCTCTATGCTGAAAAAAATGGCAAATTGTATTGTCAATCTGTTTCGTATTCTCTCTCTCCCTTAAGGTCCCTCTTTCACTCTCCCTCCCTAATTCATTCTCTCTCGATCCAAACATGGTATTGATCGGCTAAGATAAAAACTGATTTTATGTTGCATTGTAAATCAAGTTAATCATGGTTTTAATGGCCGAGTTAAGCAAGCAATTGAATTCCAATATTTTGAACGATCCTGTGGAAAATGTTTTTCTTTTACAACCTCTGATGGTGTAATTTATAAACCTCAGCATGTCCAGCTCTTCCTGTAGGCTTTCCTCTCTGTATCTGACCTCCTTCAGGTCCATAAACCACAGTTCTCCGTGTTCCCCAAGATGCTTGTATGCTTGCATGATCCCATTTTGCAGCGAAGATTTATGGCTTCTGGAAAACATTGATGGCTTGAAGAAAATCATTAAGCAGTATGGAAATAAATAAATATTCTTTCAGTGCTTTGGGAACTCACAATATTTATGCTGTGTGCACGTGTGTCTTGCAAAATGTAAGGTTTTTTAAATAAGATGTCGGTCTGAAGGCATCAGTGAAGTGAAAGTAAAAATAAATCAATTCTCCTTCAATGTACATGCACCCACTGGAGCCTGGGAGCTTTCAGTTATCAACATCATGCTGAATCTTTGAACTAATTCGCCTAGAAATCAGTCATTTCCTTTGTTGATTCGGTTTCAGCCATATTGTGTGTCTCCTGCACTAACCATGTGGAACTATAAACAAATTATATATAACTAAAATATATAGAAATATGCTATTTCAACACAATTGAATAACTTTCGCAGGCATGATTTTGGTTTAGAGTAGAGCATTTGATCAATTTATTACACCTTGTAGTTGCAGGCCACACTTACCGACTCACGAAAACGAATCCCTGGATGACAGGGATGAGAAAGCAACTGTTAGAAACTGAAACAAATACCAGGATTACTGTGAAGTTTGAACTGAAAAACTGGTGCCTGCATAATACAGGCACTCCCCGACTTACGCAAGAGATGACAAACACAAACTCGCTATACTCAGTATATTCTATCCCTGGTCCAAATAAGGTAGTTTGTAATTTCTACAACACTGTACGACCACTGTGGTCTACATCGGAAACAAGCCAGCAATGGCGGCGGTGCTTACTCAGAATGCCGCGCGCTGCAGAAAGTGCCTCAATGACATGACAGAACTCAAGCCTGCAATGGCAGCAGTACTTAACCAGAAGGCCACACGCCATAAAAAATGCCCCAATGGCGAGATGTATTCAAGAGAGAATTAGATAAAGCTCTTAGGGCTAACGGAATCAAGGGATATGGGGAGAAAGCAGGAACGGGGTACTGATTTTGGATGATCATCCATGATCATATTGAATGGCGGTGCGGGCTCAAAGGCCCAAATGGCCCACACCTGCACCTATTTTCTATGAGACGGAACACAAGCCGGCAATGCTGCCGGTGCGTACCTCGAGGACCATGCACTGCAGAAAGTGCCCTGGATGCAGCCGGGCGTCACTGAGACAGTTAATACTCTCATTAAATTATTTTGTGCAGGGGTTCGGGATGGTGATTCTGACATGAAAAATCTGACTTATGTAAGGGTTCATGGAACACAGCCTTTACGTAAGTCAGGGAATGCCTGCACTATCATATGAGTCATTGAGAATATCACCAATAATCTGAATGTTGCCTTTTTTTAACGAGTGGCTCTTAGAATCCCCAGTCTGCAGTCTTTCATGCTGTGAAATTATTGGGAAACTGTGAAATTCCCCAGCTGTTCTCAAATAACTTTAAATATAAAGAAAAAACAAACTGCCTTGCTATCTCCAGGGGAAGGCAATGCCATAAAGAGTCAGGGAATCCAAAGTTATTAGTTATTACAGCTCTAATGCCAAGATTATGTCTGTCCATATCTCTAAGGAGAACCTCCTATCAAATGTCTTGAGCAAATAATTCACCAATAGAAGCCTGAAATCTCCATACTTCCGTGATTCATGCAATTTTGTTTTTAAAAGGAAATGGGCTCTTTCCAAATGTTGATGTTGCTCTTTGAGCACGGAACTCAACAAAGTCCGAACCCACAAAGGAATGTAACCTCACCACAGAGTGACTTGATGCAAGGTTTGTTACCCAGAGCTCAACGTTGCCATGCTGTGAGAATGCAGGTGAAGCTCAAATGCTTTCCCACAGGACAGGATAGGAATCAGACAGAAAATGTATATCAATCACAAGGGAACCCCAGCAGTAATCTGGCAGTACCTCACTGACCAATAAACATTTGTGGCATGTGAGCTCATGAGGAAGTAGAATACATAGAAAGGAAAATAAATGAAAAACAAAATGAAAGAGGGCAATGTTATTTACTGTAATTATTATCAGTGTCACATTGAAACTCACAAGAAGGCAATGTAATATTTTACATGGAACCTGCAGGCAAGCTCTGTAGCAAGTTGGTTGCTTTCATCTATGACTGTGCCAGTAACTTATAGGCCCGTTATTATTGTCAAGATTAATGCTGGAGGCCCACTCTGCCTGATATTGTACATCCAGACACTCAAGGCGGCTGATGGATGGCTAGTTAAGTGGGATTTCACTTAGCCATTTCCTCTATAGGCATCATCAGGCTGCAAAACTATTTCCAGTGGGGATGGAAATTCTCCTTTGAACCGGGAAGTAATTGAAGTTTCCACCGCTCATTCATCAAATATTGGTGGCAGCACACAAAACAAAAAATTCCTCAGCTAGCAACTCGGTTCAAATTCTAAAGATACTGGGACCTAGATATTTGCTACTTAGTAAGCTGAAGTGGAACACTGGGTGATGGGGATAGGATTGGTTGACTTCATTGGGGAGCTCAGAAGCCAGTGTTTTCTGCATGCGATGAAGTTTGGTGATGGGTTTGAGTGGGACAGAGCTCTGTCTCAGAAGGAGGGAATGGGTCTCTGGTGCATGTCCTCTCATGGGTAGGGATAGTGGTTCCAATCTCAGAGATGGGACATGCCCGAAGAGGTCCCATAGTGCGGGAGCTTTGACATACACCTCAGCACCAAACTGTACTGTAAAGATGTTTATTTCCTGCCCTGAAGTTGTTCTCATCTCATTGTAACTACTGTACAATATTGACAGAAGCCCAGGAAACCTGGCGCCCAAGAGTATAAATGAACCCGGTTAAATCAGAGGCTGATATCATCATTAGCATGCCCACCGCGACCCGTGGCCCGGCTTCCCCGCGGGGGGGAGGTTGAGGGAGAGGAGTGGGTATGGAGGGAAAGGGGGGAGGTGAGGAGGGAGAGTAGGGGTGAAGGGGGAATAGAGGGAGAGGAGGGGGTAGGTAGGAAGTGGGGAATACCTGGGGAGGTGGGGGGCGGATAGGGGGAGGTGAGGAGTGGGGGAGGTGGGAGGGATAGGAGGGGGGTAGGGAGGGAGGAGATGGGAGGGAGGGAGTGACTGAAGGTAGGGGAAAGGAGAGGAAGGAAGAGGTGAGGGAGGGACATGCAAGGAGGGAAAGGAGCAGCACCCTCGCGATCCTGGGGAGGTGAGGAGGGAGGTGGGAGGGATTGAGGGAGAGGAGGGGGTAGGGAAGGAGGGGGAAGTGGGGGAGGTGAGGAAGGAGAGTGTGGGAAGGGGGGAATGGAGGGAGGTAGGGAGTGGGGAATAGAGGGAGAGGAGGGCAGTGGGGGAGGTGAGGAGGGATATGGGAAGGTGAGGAGTGGGGGATAGGGGATGGGAGAAGGCTAGGGAGGGGAGAGGAGTTGTGGAGGGAAGGAGGGTGACTGAGGGTAGGGAAAGGAGAGGGAGGGAGAGGTAAGAGAGGGATTGGGGGGAGGGGAGGTGTAGAGGGGAAAGAAGAGGGAGGATGAAGCGGAGGGGGAGGGAGTGCTGGGGGAAATGCCCCGCGCCTGCGCAATTGGGGGCTATGGGTGAGTGGTGGAAAATTGCATTGGGGGCACGGGTTGCATTGGAGGAACGGTGAGTGGTGGAAAATTGCGTTGGGGGAACGGGTGAGTGGTGGAAAATTGCGTTGGGGGAACGGGTTGCATTGGGGGCATGGGTGAGTGGTGGAATATTGCGTTGGGGAACAGGTTGTGTTGGGGGAACCAGGCCTCCAGTGTGACAGGGACCCAACAGGTTCCACTTAGTCTAGTAGGAACTAAATGCGTCTGGTAGCATCTCTGGAGGACATGGATAGACATTGTTTCTGGTTGAGACCCTTCTCTAGAACGACCTGTCTGAAGAAGGGTCCTGACCTGAAACGTTGCCTATCCATGTTCTCCAGCAATGCTGCATGGCTCTTTACAACAGGAAGTATAAGACTTAATGAAAAATTGTATACATTTTTTAATTATAAGATATTTTTAGAACAGTAGTTACTCTTACTCAAATGTTGCATTCCAGCATTTTGAATCAGAATGTACCAATCAACTTAAATAAGGATTTTTTGGAAATCACCTGTACTCACATTAAACCTTTTTTCTGATGTTTTTTCTGTTTTCTGTTTATAAATAGAATACAATACAACAACAGTAACTCTTTTGAATACTTCAAAATCTCTATACTCATAAAACTCTGATCTTGGATGTATATTTATTTATGTGATGTTCGTGTGCGTTTCAAATCTCCTCAAAATCACGACGCGCTAATGGTGAAATTTTTACATATTCCTATAGAGATTTATGCCATGATGTAAAAAATCACCTTATCTGAAAATGTCATGCCATTTCTTGAGTTATTTATGAAAATGTTCAAAAATTTCAAATAACTTAGAAAATAAACGAGATGGTCTCGCTGATGACGTCACAATGGCTCTGACTGCCTGCCTCTGCTCGCGCTGCGAGTGACGTCACCCCTGTTCTGTCTTCTGTATTTCTTGGCTTCTTAACTTTCACTTCTATAAATTTGTCACTTAGCGTTTTTAAACTGCTGCTCAGGTCGTGCTCCGTGCTCCCGCTGGGCTCCTTGAAGTTCTAGAACATGGCGGCTGCAGTCGTTACCCCCGCGCGGGAGCGAGGCAGCATGGTGGGAAGGTGGCCGTGGCGGCCATTACTCCCTCTGGGAGAGACCGTCTATGGATACCTGCAATTCCTCCGTTGATCGCAGGGACTCGGGGAATCGTGACGCCTTTTTCTCGCTGGTGATCCCAATCCCACCTGCCGATCTCTGGCTGTCATGGGGGACGACCTCCTCTCCGTCTCCCCCGCCTGATCATCTGTCACGCGGGTGGGTGGGCTTCCGCTCGTCCTAGTCACAATCGGCCGGCCCTCCGCAGATCGCGCCTGCCCGCGGTCTCCCTCGAGTCTCCGGCCGGCCCTCCTCAGATCGCGCCTGCCCGCGGTCTCCCTCGAGTCTCCGCCGCCCGCTCGCCGTAGTCCACACAGCCCGCTCGCCGTGGGGCCCGCAGCCTGCTCACTCGCCCGGCTCCCTTCCTCCTCTCGCCCCCCTCCTCCTCTTCCCCCTCCTCCTCTCCCCCCTCCTCCTCCTCCTCCCCCCTCTTCCTTTCCCACCCTCCTCCTCTCCCCCCTCCTCCTCTCTCCCCCTCCTCCTCTCTCCCACTCCTCCTCTCTCCCCTCCCCCTCCCCCCTCTCCCAGTCCCCTCACCTCCCTCCTCCTCTCTCCCCCTCCTCTCTCCCCCCACCTCTCTTCCCCTCCTCTCTCTCTCCCCCCCTCCCCACCCCCACTCTCCCCCTCTACCCCTTCCTCTCTCTCCCCCTTCCCCCCCTCCTCTCTCTCCCCCCTTCCCCCTCCTCTCTCTCCCCCCCTGTGCCCCTCCCCTACCCACCTTCACCCTCCCTCTCTCCCCTCCACCTCCCTCCCCCTCCCTTTACCCCCCCAAACCTCTCCCTCTCCCCGCACACCCTCCTCTCCCCCCGTTCCTCCCCCTCTCCCCCTCCCTCCACCCCCCCCCCGTGTGTGTGGGGGATGGTTAGCGTGTGTGGACGCCGCAGGCCTCCCCCCTCCCCCCGCAACCGCACATTGAGGGGACAGGACCCAACGTGTCCCACTTGGTCTAGTCTTGGTCTAGAATACATTTAAAAAATCCAAAAACCAAGTTCTACTTGCACTTTCAACTTTCTGAATCATTGGTTTGAGTATTACCTTTGAGTAACGGGTGGCAGCGTGTAAAGTGGTAAATATGCACTTTAAAGCAAAAATATTGAAGGATGCATCTTTCTTACCAGACTGCACACCCCAATACAGGTGCAAAATGAATGAATTACAAAGGATTTGTAGAAGCTAAGCTGGAGTGAGTTTTCTCATATGCAACATGGCAGTGCAGCTGGTAGTGCTGCTGCCTCACAACTCTAGATGCCAGAGTTCGATCCTGACCTCGGATGCTGGCTGTGTGCAGTTTGTGCGTTCTTACTGTGACTGATGTCATCGAGGTTTACACCATGGAAACAGGCCCTTTGACCCAACCCAGCCATGCAAACCAAGTTGGCCAATCACGTTAAACCCATTTGTTTGTACATGGCCCCCACATCATTTCAAATGCATGTTTCAGTTTCTTCTCTCATCCCAAAGATGTGCTGGATGATTAACTGGTTAGTGTAGATGAGCCTTTATTGAAGATCAACAGCAAGAGGAATCAGGAATTAGAGGCACGTCAATATGAGTTAATAAACT
>JAXLNO010003986.1:0-48985 GCA_038087875.1 Malacoraja senta | reverse complement strand
AAAGCAGGGATCCTGCTGCCTGGCCCTTTTACTTCGGAAGAAATTCCAGGATTTTAGCTGGTTGGACGTACGCGGCAAACGATTTTGGAGATTGTGTGGGATTTTGAGTGAGGAATTGAAATGGTTTGCTTAATTGGTCCAGTTCCCTCTGATGTGCCGTTTGCTTCAGTGATAGTGCCTGGTCTCTGAACCCACAGAAATGCAAATCATTCTATTTCTGCTGACAATAACTCTTTGTAAGTTTAATTTAGTTTAGTTTAATTGATTCATACAGCGGGCAGACAGGCCCCTTCGGCCCACCGAGTCCCTGTCGACCAGCCATCACCCGTTCATCAGTCTGAAGAAGGGTTTCGGCCCGAAACGTCGCCTATTTCCTTCGCTCCGTAGATGCTGCCTCGCCCGCTGAGTTTCACCAGCATTTTTGTCTACACCCGGATCACACTAGTTCTGTGTAGGTCGGCAGGTTGGCGCAGCGGTGGAGTTGCTGCCTCGCGGCGCCAGAGGCCCGGGTTCGATCCTGACTCAGGGTGCTGTCGGTACGGCGTTTGCACGTTCTCCAGTGGCTAACGTGGATTCCTCCGGGTGCTCCGGTTTAGTCCCACGTCCCAAAGACGTGCAGGTTCAGGTTCTTGAACATTAACCTGACACATTGACAATCTTTAAAACCCTAACCCTTGACTAAGTCATCCATCCCAATATGGCTGACCATTGAATGAGGTTTGGTTTGAGTGAGGCCACATGCTACAGGATATTGAATGTCAGAATTACAGGGAGCGCAATAATGTCAGCACGTCTGAAGAAGGGTCTCGACCCGAAACGTCACCCAGTCCTTCTCTCCAGAGATGCTGCCTGTCCGCTGAGTTACTCCAGCTGTTTGCGTCTATCTTTCGGTTTAAACCAACATCTGCATTTCCTTCTCACACAATGTCAGGCCAAGGATGTATTGTTTAGTTTAGGGTAGACACAAAATGCTGGAGTAACTCAGCGGGACAGGCAGCATCTCGGGGGAGAAGGAATAGGTGACGTTTCGGGTCGAGACCCTTCTTCAGACTGATGTCAGGGGAGGGGGCGGGACAGAGATAGAATGTAGTCAGAGACAGTAAGACCAGTGGGAGAACTGGGAAGGGGGAGAGGATGGAGAGAGAAAGCAAGGGCGAGTAGAGAAGTCAATGTTCATACCGCTGGGGTGTAAACTACCCAAGCGAAATATGAGGTGCTGTTCCTCCAATTTGCGCGGGGCCTCACTCTGACAATGGAGGAGGCCAGGACAGAAAGGTCAGATTGGGAACGGGAGGGGGAGTTGAAGTGCTGAGCACCGGGAGATCAGGTTGGTTAAGACGGACTGAGCGGAGGTGTTGGGCAAAACGATCGCCGAGCCTGCGCTGGGTCTCGCCGATGTAGAGTAGTTGACACCTGGAACAGCGGATACAGTAGATGAGGTTGGGGGAGGTGCAAGTGAACCTCTGCCTCACCTGGAAAGGCTGTCGGGGTCCTTGGGTCGGATGGAGTCGAGGGGGGAGTAAAGGGACAGGTGTTGCATCTCCTGCGGTAGGTTGCAGGGGAACGTACCCGGGGAGGGGGTGGTTAGGGTGGGAAGGGACGGGTTGACCAGGGAGTTTCGGAGGGAATGGTCTCTGCGGAAAGCAGAAAGGGGTGGAGATGGGAAGATGTGGGAATCTGTTGGAGGTGGCGAAAATGTTGGAGGATTATATGCTGTAAGTTCAGTTCAGTTTAGTTTATTGCCACGTGTACCGTGGTACGTTTTATTTGTTGCGTGCTAACCAGTCAGGGAAAGACTATGCATGCTTACAATAGAGCCGTCCACAGGGTACAGATACTGGGCGAAGGGAATGGCATTTAGTGCAAGATAAAATCGAGTGAAGTCCGGTTAACGATAGTCCAAGGGTCTCCAACGAGGTAGATGGTAGTTGTTGGTCGGATGGTTCAGTTGCCTGATAACAGCTGGATGAAATAAGGATTGGAGGTTAAGTGCCTTCGTAAATTTCCATTCATGCGTTGGATGTAAACCTAGTGTGGACTCGCTGGGAGGAAGGGTCAGTGTCCATGCTGTATGTGTCATATAGTCATAGATCTGTACAGCAGGAAAACAGGCCCTTCGGCCCACCTTGTCCATGCCGACCAAGTTGGCATATGGGCTAGTCCATTGGGCTTGCATTTGGTCCACAACCCTCTGAACCCTTCCTCTCCATATATCATAGAGTCAACTTCGGCCCAACTTGCCCACACCGGCCTACAATGTCCCATCTACACTAGTCCCACCTGCCTGCATTTGGTCCATATCCATCCAAACCTGTCCTATCCATGTAGCTGTCCTAATGTTTCTTAAACGTTGGATAGTCCCTGCCTGGACTAGCTCCTCCGGCAGCTGGTTCCATATCTGTCCAAATGTCCTTTAACTGTACGGCACGTAAGGCTGTGCGTTATTTACTCATCGATACTTATCCGCCAACTCCTGCCTGCGGTGCATCGTGCTTATCTGCATTAAACACGCACGTACTTAATCTGCTTTCATCTTGCAAAAGTTTGCTTTCAAAAGGCAAATGTGCTTTGAGGAAAAATAATGTGTATGTATTGAAAGGAATGGCACTTGCATCCCATGCTTACTTTAGTTCAGAGATACAGCGTGGAAACAGGGCATCGGACCACCGAGTCCGCGCTGACCATCGATCACCCATTCACGCACCAGTTCTATGTTATCCCACTTTCCCATTCACTCTCCACACACTGGAAGCAATTCTACAGAGGCCGAGTAACCTACAAACCCGTCTGTACGGAGTTTGGGACCGTCTGTATGGAGTTTGTACGTTCTCCCCGTGACCTGCGTGGGTTTTCTCCGGGTGCTCCGGTTTCCTCCCACACTCCAAAGACGTACAGGTTTGTAGGTTAGTCGGCTTCGGTAAGGATTGTAAATTGTCCCTGGTGTAGATCAAACAGTGTTACTGATTTGATCCGTGTCTGGTTTTGCTATCGAAAACGAGAGGGTCAGGTTTTCTGAAACCTTCAGCCATGTCTGAGACTATGAAAAGCCATTGTGAATAACAGCCAAAGTCAAACCGAAATCCCACTTCTGACACCATGTGCAAAGTACTTATGACACAGAGTCATAACAAGTACTTTAATTAGAATACATACAGAGACCATCGCGATGAGCACTGTAGGCTCCGAATCGTAAGTTAAAGCTGAAACACAACATGGCTGCCCGCCTGCACGAGGTGGCGGTGGTGTGGGAAACCTGACATGGATTATGGATCAGGTATCGGCAGCAAAACCAGACACGGATCAAATCGGACAATACTGTTTGATCTACACCTAGTGTGTAGGATAGTGGTAGTGAAAGGTTGATCGCTGGTCGGCACAGACTCGGTGGGCCGAAGGGCCTGTTTCCGCGCTGGATCTCTAAAGTCTAAATCTGGAAGAAAGGTGGGATGGACAAAGACTGGCAAGTTGATACAGTTGAGGGGGGGTTGACTGGAAGATGGGTGGACAAAGACTAGAGACGAAGAGGGGACAAAAGTGTGTTGGATAGGAGAGGAGTGTAACGTGAAGGCGGAGGGAGAGATAGATAGAGGTGGGAGGGTAGAGTGGGGAGGACGGGATGGAGGGGAAAGTAGAGAGGCATTGTGGGAGAAATGGGTGCAGACATCTACTTAAGGGCCTGTCCCACTTGGCGATTTTTTTCAGCGACTGCCGGCGTCATATCAGGGTCGGCAAAAGATTTTGAGCATTTCAAAATCCAGCGGCGACAAAAGAAATGTTGCGACACTCGAAAAAACGTCAATATGTCATCATGCCGCAAATTGTTCGGTGACCTGATACGTCAGTCAATGATGCCGGCAGTTGCCGAAAAAATCACCAAGTGGGACAGGCCCTAAATAACTTTGTTGGTAACACTAGTTAGTTGAGTTTAGTTGAGTTTAGTTGAGTTTAGTTGAGTTTAGTTGAGTTTAGTTTAGTTTAGTTGAGTTTAGTTGAGTTTAGTTTAGTTTACTTTAGTTTAGAAGGGAGATATACTTCCGCCATGATTGAATGGCAGAGTAGACTTGATGGGCCGAATGCCTAATTCTACTCCTATCACTTATGACCTTATGACCTCATAAACTTTGGTTTCGTTTGGAGATGCAGCACGGAAACAGGCCCTTCGGCCCACCGAGTCCGCGCCGACCAGCGATCCCCGCACACCAACACTATCCCACACACACAAGGGACAGTTTACACTTATACCAAGCCAATTAACTTACAAACCTGTACATCTTTGGAGTGTGGGGGAAACCGGAGTAAACCCACGCAGGTCACGGGGAGAACGTACAAACTCCGTACAGACAGCACCCGTAGTCAGGATCGAACCCAGGTCTCTGGCTCTGTGAGGCAGCAACTCTACCGCTGCTCCACCGTGCCGCCCTAGCAGTTCTAGCCGTTATTTTTAATTTATAGATTCGTTTATTGTTTAGAGATACAGCGCGGAAACATTCCCTTCAGTCCACCGTCTGAGCTACAGGGAGAGGTTGAGCAGGCTGGGTCTCTATTCCTTGGAGCGCAGGAGGATGAGGGGTGATCTTATGGAGGTGTATAAAATCATGAGAGGAATAGATCGGGTGGACGCACAGATTCTCTTGCCCAGAGTAGGTGAATCGAGGACCAGAGGACATCGGTTTAAGGTGAAGGGGGAAAGATTTAATAGGAATCTGAGGGGTAACTTTTTCACACAAAGGGTGGTGGGTGTATGGAACGAGCTGCCGGAGGAGGTAGTTGAGGCTGGGACTATCCCAATGTTTAAGAAGCCATTAGACAGGTACATGGATAGGACAGGTTTGGAGGGGTGTGGGTCAAATGCAGGCAGATGGGACTAGTGTTGATGGGACATGTTGGTCGGGGTGGGCAAGTTGGGCCGAAGGGCCTGTTTCCACGCTGTAAGACTTCATAACTCCATGACGATGAACTTTATCCTCTGTATAGACTCCTTACCGACATCCACTACAAACCTACCGACTCCCATGGCTATCTGGACTACACTTCTTCCCACCCTGCTTCCTGTAAGGACTCCATCCCCCACTCCCAATTCCTCCGTCTACGCCGCATCTGCTCCCAGGATGAGGCGTTCCACACCAGGGCATCTGAAATGTCCTCATTCTTCAGGGAACGGGGGTTCCCCTCCTCCACCATAGATGAGGCTCGCACCAGGGTCTCTGCCATACCCCGCAACACTGCTCTCTCTCCCCATCCCCCCACTCACAACAAAGGCAGAGTCCCCCTAGTCCTCACCTTTCACCCCACCAGCCGTCACATACAACAAGTGATCCTCCGTCAGTTTCGCCACCTCCAACGTGACCCCACCACTCGCCACATCTTCCCATCTCCCCCCATGTCTGCCTTCCGCAAAGACCGCTCCCTCCGTAACTCCCTTGTCAATTCTTCCCTTCCCTCCCATACCACCCCCTCCCCTGGTACTTTCCCTTGCAACCGCAAGAGATGAAACACTTGTCCCTTCACCTCCCCCCTCCACTCCATTCAAGGACCCAAGCAATCGTTCCAGGTGCGACAGAGGTTCACCTGCATCTCCTCCAACCTCATCTATTGCATTCGCTGCTCTAGATGCCAGCTGATCTACATCGGTGAGACCAAGCGGAGGCTTGGCGATCGTTTCGCCGAACACCTCGGTCGGTCCGCAATAACCAACCTGAACTCCCGGTGGCTCAGCACTTCAACTCCCCCTCCCATTCCGTATCTGACCTCTCTGTCCTGGGTCTCCTCCATGGCCACAGCGAGCAACACCGTAAATTGGAGGAAATGCACCTCATATTCCGCTTGGGCAGTCTACATCCTGGTGGCCTGAACATTGAATTCTCCCAATTCTGCTAGCCCTGGCTGTCCCCTCCCCTTCATCAGCCATCTGGTTGTCTCCTCCCCTCCCCCAGCCCTCGGGCTCCTCCTCCGCCTTTTCCTTTTTTCCTTTCTTCTCCCCACCCCCTATCAGTCTGAAGAAGGGTTTCGGCCCGAAACGTTACCTATTTCCTTCGCTCCATAGATGCTGCTGCACTCACTGAGTTTCTCCAGCATTTTTGTGTACCTTTATCCTCTGTATGCTGTCCAAGTCGACAAACTCTGTAAGGATTTACGTCAAATTTCACAGTCGCTGTAGCCTTAATCTTTGTAAACATTTCCACATCATTATCATAATCCTTTAGCTCAGTGATGATCTTTGATTGCTGCTGAGGATTATATTTTAATCTTTATAATTTATGATCCATGAACCTGCAGCAGGATTCAATGGAGAAGAAAGAAAGGTGGTTTAAAAAAAGTGACCAGTATCACATAACTATAAATAAAACATAAAAGCTTTTCACTGTCACTGGGTACATGCGGGCAGTCACGGTGGCGCAGCGGTAGAGTTGCTGCCTTACAGCAAATGCAGCGCCGGAGACCCGGGTTCGATCCCAACCGCGGGTGCTTGTCTGCACGGAGTTTGTAAGTTCTCCCCGTGACCTGCGTGGGTTTTCTCCGAGATCTCCGGTTTCCTCCCACGCTCCAAAGACGTGCAGGTTTGTAGGTTAATTGGCTTGGTGTAAATGTAAAAATTGTCCCAATAGACAATAGACAACAGGTGCAGGAGGAGGCCCTTCGGCCCTTCGAGCCAGCACCACCATTCAATGTGATCATGGCTGATCATCCCCAATCAGTACCCCGTTCCTGCCTTCTCTCCGTATCCCCTGACTCCGCTATCTTTAAGAGCCCTAGTGTGTGTAGGATAGTGTTAATGTGCGGGGATCGCTGGTCGGCGCGGACCCGGTGGGCCGAGGGGCCTGTTTCCGCGCTGTATCTCTAAACTAAACTACCTTTGGTGTAAACCAGCATCTGCAGTTCCTTCCTACACATGTACCCTTTAAATGCTGTTATAGTGTCCACTGTGATAATATGATGACTGGGCTGTTTCGTTCTCTTTGGATTACGTTCGGCACTTGAAGCTGTACAGACGTCGGCATAAAAGATATCAGAGCAGGAGCAGACCCCTTTGAAACCTGCTCTGCCTTGCAGTAAGGTCATGACTGATCTGATCTCCCCTCAACTATTTCCATCCTGATCCCCGTATCCTTTCATTCTCCTGCAGTCTAAAAAATCCATCGTCTCAGTCTGGTACGTACAATGATTCGGCCTCCAAAGAGCAAGGGCTCTTTGAGAGAATAAATTCCCTCTCATCTCCATCTTAAATGGATGAGCGATATCGCGAAACCTTGCTCCCTCCTCAAGGCTGAGGTTGGTAGACTTTTGAACCTGGTTATCATTGCACTGTAAGTGTGTGTGTGTGTGTGTGTGTCTCTTTGTGTGTTTCTGTGTCTGTTTGCGTGAGTGTGTGTGTGTGTGTGTGTGTGTCTATATGTCTGTTTGTATTTTGGGCAGTGGGCAGGTGCTATAGTCCTGCACGGGAAGGTAGACGCTCCCGCCCCCATGGGTCTCGGGCAGATGGGGCTCGTCAGCCTGGGAAGGCAGTCCATCTAGGAGAGGGAAAACTCTGATTTAAAACCTCCACTGCCTTGTGGCCGTATCCAGTCGTGGAAAAGGCTCCAGGTGTAAACCTCAAGAAAAGTCGGTCGGAGCCCCTAAGGCAGTTCGCCGTTGTCTACGACCTCTCTCTGGCAGCTCCTGCGACGGCGCTGGTGCCAAACTGTAACGGCCCTGCTGTTCCTTTGGATCGATCAGCGACGTGGAGAGGGGGGACGTGCTGCATGGGGCAACAGCCTGTCCTCCACATGACATCGCCCAGGCTTCCATCCGACCACACATCACCTGCAAACACGGATGCATCAGCCATGGTCAGTCATGACCGAGGAAGGCCTACTTGTATGTGTCTGTGCAGTGTGTGTGTGCGTGTATTCGTGTGTGTCTGTGTGTGTGGGTTTGTGTGTGTATGTGTGTCTGATTGTCTGTCTGCATGTGAGTGTGTGTATGCCTGTATGTGTGTGTGTGTTTGTGTGTGCGTGTGTATGTAGGTGTGTGTGTGGCTGTTTATGTGTGTGTCTGCATGTGTGTGTCTGTGTGTGTGCGTGTGTGTGCGTGTGTCTGCGTGTGTGTGTGTGCGTTTGTTTATGTGTGTGTGCGTGTGTGTGCATGTGCGTGTGTGTGTAGGTGTGTGTGTGCGTGTGTGTGTAGGTGTGTGTGTGGCTGTTTATGTGTGTGCCTGCATGTGTGTGTCTGTGTGTGCGTGTGTGTGCGTGTGTGTATTTGTGTGTGTGTGCGTGTGTGTGTAGGTGTGTGTGTGGCTGTTTATGTGTGTGTCTGCATGTGTGTCTGTGTGTGCGTTTGTTTATGTGTGTGTGTGTGTGTGTGCGTGTGCGTGTGTGTGCGTGTGTGTGTGCGTGTGTGTGTGCATGTGCGTGTGTGTGTGTGTGTGTGCGTGTGTGTGTGCGTGTATGTGCGTGCGTGTGTGTGTGTGTGTGTGCGTGCGTGTGTGCGTGTGCATCAGGAAGGTCTGACAGAGATAGCATCACAGGTACATTGGGTGGAACTAAAGGATTTTAGTATATCGACCATCAGTCACTTTTAGAACATAGAAATAGACTCAGAGTGCTGGAGTAACTCAGCGGGTCAGGCAGCATCTCTGGAGAAGACGGATAGATGCATTTCAGATCAGGACCCTTCAGTGCTGGCGTAACTCAGTGGATCAGCAGCTCTGGAGAGAAAGGATGGAAGCAGTCTCAAGAATGTTGTCTTGTCCGTTCTCCCCGTGACCTGCGTGGGTTTTCTCCGAGATCTTCGGTTTCCTCCCACACTCCAAAAACGTACAGGTTTGTAGGTTAATTGGCTTGGTACAAATGTAAAATTGTCCCTAGTGTGTGTAGGACAGTGTCAGTGTGCGGGGATCGCTGGTCGGCGCGGGCTCGGTGGGCCGGAGGGCCTGTTTCCGCGCTGTACCTCTAAGACTAAAACTACAAAACCAACGTTTGAACATAAAGCTATCTTTGAGATGAAAGCCCTGGTCGGAAGCAGATTGTTCTCGCTTCCCTTTGTTTAATTATTGGTAACAGACGGAAACGTCAAATATATATTTGAAGGAACAATACATTGAAAAGGTCTTTTTAAGTTGATCTTCTGAGCATCCAGCATTCAGCTGCCCATATCTGTCAGTGTTGTGTCTGCAATAGCCTTTCACAGGGTAATCACAAAACCTTATTTACATTCCGCTCTGCTGAAGACTTCTTTTTGCTGACTCATTAGTAACTGTTCCTAATCAGTGCAAAGATCATCTGTTCAAGAGCGGTGAAAAATCAATGAGAATTTATTTTTAATTATACCGCTGCAAATTTACTCCAATTACAATTGCTGTGGACTTACACGCTGTAATGTAGCGTGACATTTTTACATGGAATTGTTTTACTGGCTATTTTCAAAGCCCCGAAATATCAATAGACAATAGACAATAGGTGCAGGAGTAGGCCATTCGGCCCTTCGAGCCAGCACCGCCATTCAATGTGATCATGGCTGATCATCCCCAATCAGTACCCCGTTCCTGCCTTCTCCCCATATCCCCTGACTCCGCTATCTTCAAGTGCCCTATCTAGCTCTCTCTTGAAAGTATCCAGAGAACCGGCCTCCACCGCCCTCTGAGGCAGAGAATTCCACAGACTCACCACTCTCTGTGTGAAAAAGTGTTTCCTCGTCTCCGTTCTAAATGGCTTACCCCTTATTCTTAAACTGTGGACCCTGGTTCTGGACTCCCCCAACATCGGGAAATGTTTCTTGCCTCTAGCGTGTCCAAGCCCTTAATAATCTTGTATGTTTCAATAAGATTCCCCCTCATCCTTCTAAATTCCAGAGTATACAAGCCCAGCCGCTCCATTCTCTCAGCATATGACAGTGCCGCCATCCAGGGAATTAACCTGCGCTGCACTCCCTCAATGGCAAGAATGTCCTTCCTCAATTCCTCCCTGTCACATAGTTTATTTGTGACCTCCTTTAAATGTAGCTATTTGGGGTTTTCTTTGTAGGATGAAAAGAATTCAAATACTAGAAGGTATAGATTAAATGGGGAAAACATTAAAGGAGATGTGCAGGGGTTTTTTACACGGTGGCGCAGCGGTAGAGTTGCTGCCTCACAGCGCCGGAGACCCAGGTTCCATCCTGACTACGGGTGCTGCCTGTATGGAGTTTGCACGATCTCACTGTGACTGTGTGGGTTTTCCCCGGGTGCTCCGGTTCCCTCCCATACTCCAAAGAAACGCAGGTTTGTAGGTTAATTAGGTGCGGAAAAATTGAAAATTGTCCCCAGTGTGTAGGATAGTGTTAGTGTAGACACAAAAAGCTGGAGTAACTCAGCGGGTCAGGCAGCATCTCCGGAGAGAAGGAATGGGGGACATTTCGGGTCGAGACCCTTCTTCAGACGGGGTGATATATTTAAGGCAGAGATTGTCAGATTCTTGATCCGTACGGATGTCAGGGGTTGTGGGGAGAAGGGCAGGAGAATGGGGTTGAGAGGGACCGATAGATCAGCCATGATTTAATGATGGAGTAGACTTGATGGGCTGAATGGCCTAATTCTGCTACTATCACTTATGAACTTATGATCTACACTAGTCCCATGTACCTGCATTTGGCCCATTTCCCTCTATACCTGTCCTATCCATGTACCTGTCTAAATGTTTGTCAAAAGTCCTTTAGAAATGCATGTTACACTATATATAGAAAACTTACATTGACGTAACATCTCATCTCATCTCTTGTTCAGAGACCCAGGTTCGATCCCGACTACGGTTGCTGTCTGTACGGAGTTTGTACTTTCTTCCCGTGACCTGCGTGGGTTTTCCCCGGGTGCTCTGGTTTTCTCCCACACTCCAAAGACGTGCAGGTTTGCGGGTTAATTGGCTTCTGTAAACAGTCCCCAGTGTGTAGGATAGAACTATCTTAAAGAGCCCTATCTGGCCGGTTCTCTGGATACTTTCAAGAGTGAGCTAGATAGGGCTCTTAAAGATAGCGGAGTCAGGGGATATGGGGAGAAGGCAGGAACGGGGTACTGATTGGGGATGATCGGCCATGTTCACATTGAATGGCGGGTGCTGGCTCGAAGGGCCGAATGGCCTACTCCTGCACCCATTGTCTATTGTCAATTGTCTTTAGTGTACGGGGTGATCGCTGGTCGGCGTGGGCTCGGTATGCCGAGGTGCCTGTTTCCCCGCTGTGTCTCTAAAACTAAAATTAAAAATCTAAAACCTGATGGAAGTATATGAAATAATGAGACAGTCTGCACTAGTGGTGACATTCAATGAAGGGACTCGACCCGAAACGTCACCCATCCCTTCTCTCCAGAGTTGCTGCCTGTCCCGCTGAGTTACTCCAGCATTTTGTGTCTAACTGAGTTGACATTGTCACATTTATAAACCAGTCCTGACCTCAGCAAGGAGAATAACTTGTTGCCAGCTATATTAAAAAGGTATATTTAAAAAAATATATTTCCCCAGTCAACCAACAATATTATTCAATTAATATTCAATAATGTTATCTAATTCAACACCGTGGATGGGACATAGTGGCGCAGCGGTAGAGTTGCTGCCTCACAGCGCCAGGGACCCGGGATCGATCCTGACTACGGGCGCTGTCAGCACAGAGTTCTCCCCGTGACCGCGTGGGTTTTCCCCGAGATCTTCCGTTTCCTCCCGCACTCCAAACACGTGCAGGTTTGTAGGTTGATTGGCTTGGTATAAATGTAAATTGTCCCTCGTGTGTGTAGGGTGATCGCTGATCTGCGTGGAGAGTTTCACACAGAGAGTGGTGAGTCTGTGGAATTCTCTGCCTCAGAGGGCGGTGGAGGCAGGTTCTCTGGATGCTTTCAAGAGAGAGCTAGATAGGGCTCTTGAAGATAGCGGAGTCAGGGGATATGGGGAGAAGGCAGGAACGGGGTACTGATTGGGGATGATCAGCCATGATCACATTGAATGGCGGTGCTGGCTCGAAGGGCCGAATGGCCTACTCCTGCACCTGTTGTCTATTGACACAGTGGGCTGAAGGGGCCAGTTTCCGCGCTGTATCTCTAAACTAAACGAAACTAAAGCTAATGCCTCGTTTAGTATCGTGTAAGAATGAATAGATAGGAGCCTCCTTTTTATCGGCTGCGACACACATTTAGATTTCACGCTTGTTTGTCTTTCCATGGATGTGGTTGTAAACTTTAAGGGCTTCTTATGAGCCTTAAAAGACTGGCTTCCCTTAGCCGCGGTGACTGACAGGGTGGAGAAAGATGCGCTGCAGAGGAATAATGGCCTCATAGATAAGGAAAGAATATGTTCTTGCCCCATATGTCACTGATCTCTTTATTTGCATTATCCAGCACTCGAAATTACAGGACTACTGACTTGAGATTCATGTCTGGGCCTTCAGGACAAGGGGAGCCTTTGACAATGCCGGGTTTTTTTTGTCAGGCTGTTTCGTGTAAACGGAAACTCGATGAGAAGACATCTATTCTTTCCCATTTTCCTTTACGTTTAGGCTTAGCCTGGCTCGCTGGGGTTATTGTGGCGTGCGTTGTGTAACTTAATCATCTAATGACCATGCAGGAATGCAAGGAGGAGTGAGGTTTAACCGGAGTTATAGACTCATAAGAGTCATACAGCGTGGAAATAGGCCCTTCGGCCCAACTTGCCCATGCCGACCGACATGTCCCATCTACTTTCTGCCTGTTTATATAAGATAGCGGCTGCTTTCAATAGACAATAGACAATAGGAGCAGGAGTAGGCCATTCGGCCCTTCGAGCCAGCACCGCCATTCAATGTGATCATGGCTGATCATCCACAATCAGTAACCCCGTTCCTGCCTTCTCCCCATATCCCCTGACTCCGCTATTTTTAAGAGCCCTATCTAGATCTCTCTTGAAAGCATCCAGAGAACCGGCCTCCACCGCCCTCTGAGCCAGAGAATTCCACAGACTCACCACTCTCTGTGAGAAAAAGTGTTTCCTCGTCTCCGTTCTAAATGGCTTACCCCTTATTCTTAAACTGTGGCCCCTGGTTCTGGATTCTCCCCAACATCGGGAACATGTTTCCTGCCTCCAGCGTGTCCAAACCCTTAACAATCTTATATGTTTCAATGAGATTACCTCTCATCCTTCTAAACTCCAGAGTGTACAAGCCCAGCTGCTCCATTCTCTCAGCATATGACAGTCCCGCCATCCCGGGAATTAACCTTGTAAACCTACGCTGCACTCCCTCAATAGCAAGAATGTCCTTCCACAAATTAGGGGGACCAAAACCGCACCCAATACTCCAGGTGTGGTCTCACTAGGGCACTGTACAACTGCAGAAGGACCTCTTTGCTCCTATATTTTTTACACAGTGAGTGGTGAATCTCTGGAACTCTCTGCCACAGAATGTAGTTGAGGCCAGTTCATTGGCTATATTTAAGAGGGAGTTAGATGTGGCCCTTGTGGCTAAAGGGATCAGGGGGTATGGAGAGAAAGCAGGTACAGGATATTGAGTTGGATGATCAGCCATGATCATATTGAATGGCGTTGCAGGCTCGAAGGGCCGAATGGCCTACTCCTGCACGTATTTTCTATGTTTCTATATTTCTATATTCGATTCCTCTTGTTATAAAGGCCAACATGCCATTCGCTTTCTTCACTGCCTGCTGTACCTGCATGCTTACTTTCATAGACTGATGTACAAGGACCCCCAGATCCCGTTGTACTTCCCCTTTTCCCAACTCGATGCCATTTAGGTAGTAATCTGCCTTCCTGTTTTTGCTACCAAAGTGGATAACCTCACATTTATCCGCATTAAACTTCATCTGCCATGCATCTGCCCATTCACCCAACCTGTCTAAGTCACCCTGCATTCTCATAGCATCCTCCTCACAGTTCACACTGCCACCCAGCTTTGTGTCATCTGCAAATTTGCTTATGTTATTTTCTATGTTTCTATACAGGCAAAAGCTTCTGTTGCGTGCTAACCAATCAGCGGAAATTCAACCGAGCCGTCCACAGTGCACAGATACATGATACGGGAATAAAGTGAGCAACGTTTAGATAAAATCCAGTAAATAGCTTTTAACTCTGACACTGTAAATGTGACAATAACCATTTTTTTTCTTGTCTTCCTCGTTCCTGGGAATTTGAGTTGCCAAACCAGCTCTTGCTCCTGAGCCAACCCGTATGGTACAAGAATGGGAGAAATGACCCAAATCCAGGTGTGCCAAGCTTGTAGCGTCATACCCAAGAAGACTTGAGGCTGTAATCGCTGCCAAAGGTGCCTCAACAAAGTATTGAGTAAAAGGTCTGAATACTTATGTAAATGTGACATTTCAGTTATTTATTTTTAATTACTAAGCAATAATTTCTAAACACCTGTTTTTGCTTTTTTTATTATGGGGTATCGTGCAGATTGATGACAAAAAAATTAATTTAATCCATTTTAGACTAAAAGGGCCGGTCCCACTTTCACGACCTAATTCACGACCTTTTTTACTCGTGGACATTTTTCATCAGGCTAGAAAAACGCCCCGACCTACTTGATGCCACGAGTACCTACGACTAGCATCACGGCCGGCTACGACCTACCCACGACCTCCTACGACCTCGTGACGACCATGCTGCGAGTACGAGTCAAGGGCAAACTCGGCAGAGGTCGTGAATTAGGTGGTGAAAGTGGGACAGGCCCCTTTAGGCTGTAACGTAACAAAATGTGGGAAAAAGTGAAGGGGTCTGAATACTTTCTGAATGCACTGTATTCCGCTTTCCGCTGACTGGATAGCACGCAACAAAAGCTTTTCACTGTACCTCGGCACACGTGACAGTAAACTGAACCGTAGCTGAAGCTGGATGGGAGGTAGTGGCTCTACTTATTGCTGCAAGAGTTCATGAGTTCCTAAGTCATAGGAGCAAGAGTGTTTCGTTGTATTTTGCCCTGAAATGGAACAATGAAATTCTTACTTGTAGCAGAACAAAAGATATGTATTGAGAGGGATGTGGACCAATTGTGGGCAAAGTGGATGAATGTAGATGGGGCATCTTGGTCGGCATTGACAAGATGGGCCGAAGGGCCTGTTTACATGCTGCACGACACTATGACGGTTTGAACAGACATCTATCAATCAGAAATAATCACAAACAATTGGGATTAAGAGTGATAGAGCATGGAATCAATCTGAAGAAGGGTCTCGAGCCGAAACGTCGCCTATTCCTTCGCTCCATAGATGCTGCCTCGCCCGCTGAGTTTCTCCAGCATTTTTGTCCGAAATTCCCCTGGACTCAGTGAGAACGGCGATTCAATGAGGATGGGCTGAGCGATCTGATGTACACATTTGACTTTACTTTAGAAGTTAAAGATACAGCGTGGAATCAAGCCCTTCAGCCCACCGAGTCTGCGCCGTCCAGCGATCACCCCGTACACTAGCACTAGCCAACACACCATAGATGACTTACAATTTACAGAAGCCAATTAACCCGCAAACCTGCACGTCTTTGGAGTGTGGCAAGAAACCGGAGCGCCCGGAGGAAACCCACGCAGGTCACGGGGAGAACGTACAAACTCCGTACAGACAGCACCCGTAGTCAGGATCGAAGCCGGATCTCTGGCGCTGTGAGGCAGCAACTCTACCGCTGCGCCACCGTGCCGTCCACAGAAACATAGAAACATGGGTACAGGAGTAGGCCATTCAGCCCTTCGAGCCAGCACCACCGTTCAATATGATCATGGCTGATCATCCAAAATCAGTTCCCCGTTCCTGCCAGCTCCCCATACCCCTAGATTCCGTTAGCCTTATAGCCCTGTCCCACGGTACGAGTTCATTCCAAGAGCTCTCCCGAGTTTGCCCTGAATCGAACTCGGAGATTTACGGTAATGGCCACTCGTCGGTACTCGGGGCTCTCGTGGACATTTTTCAACGTGTTGAAAAATCTTCACGAGTCTTCCCGTGCCTGCCCGCGGTTAGTGAGTCTTCCCGAGTACCTGCCGTTAGCGCTAAGAGTCGTCCCCGAGCTCTCCGACGTACCCGCTACGTTCATTCTCCGTGCTTACCACGAGTTTGATTTTTTGTTTTTTTACTCGGGAGAGCTCTTGGAATGAACTCGTACCGTGGGACAGGGCTTTAAAGAGCCAAATCTAACTCTCTCTTGAATGCATCCAGTGAATTGGCCTCCACTGCCTTCTGTGACAGAGAATTGCGCAGGTTCACAACTCTCTGGGTGAGTTGCATTCCTGACTACTGCGCTGCAGTGCACACATGCGCCAATGTCCGGGAATTCGTTGACATGCGAGTTAAGTCTTGGCGACCCTCGATGGAACGGCCAGACAGCCAGTGACTCGCCTCGACCCACCAATATTTGTTTCCTTTCTTCCATGCACAAATCCAGGAAATAGCTGGAAGGCGGACGACATTCACACCCTTCATTTCCTCAGCACACTCGCTGTTGAGAAGTTTCATCGCGTGTTTAGAAACCAGATCACGCCATTCCCTGGGTGTAACTGGGCTCGGCGTTCCAGTGATGGAGACAGGCAGCTTCAGGAGTTTCGGGAAAATAACAAATCTATCACACGGCAAACGTAACCGTAAGGCAAAGATAGACACAAAAAGCTGGAGTCGCTCAGCGGGTCAGGCAGCATCTCTGGAGAGAAGGAATAGGTGATGTTTCAGGTTCGAGGCCCCTCCTTCAGACTGGGAGTCAGGGGGGGAAAGGAAACGAGAGATATAGACGGTGATGGTGTGAGATATAGAACAAATGAAAGAAAGATTTGCAAAAAAAGCAACGATGATCAAGGATACAGGCGATTGTTAGCTGTGGGCTAGGTGAAAACGAGTTAGACAACGAGACTCAAAAAGACGACTTTGAAGACGACCAGCGGTGCTGGCTCGAAGGGCCGAATGGCCCTCCTCCTGCACCTATTTTCTATTTTCTATTTTCTATGAAGCTGGTACGACTTGGGTGGGGGAGGGATGGAGGGAGAGGGAAAGCAAGGGTTACTTGAAGTTAGAGAAGTCAATGTTCATACCGCTGGGGTGTCAGCTGCCCGAGCGAAATATGAGGTGTTCCTCCAATTTGCGCTGGGCCTCACTCTGACAGTGGAGGAGGCCCAGGACAGAAAGGTCAGTGTGGGAATGGAAGGGGGAAATCTCCTTGACCCAAGTGGGAGATCAGGTAGGTCCAGGCGGACTGAGGGAAGGTGTTCAGCGAAACGATCGCCCAGTTGGTCTTGCCGATGGATAAGAGTCCTCATCTTGAACAGCGGATAGAGTAGATGAGGTTGGAGGAGGTGCAAGTGAACAAGTGAGGTGCAAGTAAGGCAATCTCTCTCTCCCGCATGAACGGTACCAACCGTTTTCGTGGAATTTGACTGTGGACTTCATCGCCAAACTTTCTGTTCATTACAAACACACAAGGCCTGGGTAGAGTGGATGTGGAGAGGATGTTTCCACTAGTGGGAGAGTCTAGGACCAGAGGGCCCAGCCTCAGAATTAAAGGACGTGTCTTCAGAAGGGGAGATGAGGAGGAATTTCTTTGGTCGGAGGGTGGTGAATCGGAGGAATTCAATAGACAATAGACAATAGGTGCAGGAGTAGGCCATTCGGCCCTTCGAGCTAGCACCGCCATTCACTGTGATCATGGCTGATCATCCCCAATCAGTATCCCGTTCCTGCCTTCTCCCCATATCCCCTGACTCCACTATTTTTAAGAGCCCTATCTAGCTCTCTCTTGAAAGCATCCAGAGAACCTGCCTCCACCGCCCTCTGAGGCAGAGAATTCCACAGACTCACCACTCTCTGTGTGAAAAAGTGTTTCCTCGTCTCCGCTCTAAATGGCTTACCCCTTATTCTTAAACTGTGTGTTGCCCCTGGTTCTGGACTCCCCCCAACATCGGGAACATGTTTCCTGCCTCTAGCGTGTCCAATTCAATGCCATAGACGGCTGTGGAGGCCAAGTCAATGGGTATTTTTAAGGCAGAGATTGATAGATTCTTGAAGGGTGTCAAAGGTTATGGGGAGAAGGCAGGAGAATGGGGCCGAGAGGGAGAGATAGATCAGCCATGCTTGAATGGCGGAGTAGACTCGATGGGTCGAGTGGCCAGATGTTGCGGGTATGACATATGAACCTATGGGCCCACGTTTCTGGCAGCTGATCTACCGCTGCACCACTGTCTCATTCTTTAGCGCTCAGAGTTTTAACTACATGGATAGAACAGGTTTGGGGGGGGAATGGGCCAAACGCGGGCAGGTGGGACTAGTGTAGATGGGGCATGTTGGCCGGAGTGGGCAAGTTGGGCCGAAGGGCCTGTTTCCACGCTGTATCACTCCGTGACTCTTTGACTGCTTGATGATGTACGCAATTCTATGCAAGCACTGTCTTTATTCCTTGGAGCGCAGGAGGATGAGGGGTGATCTTATAGTGGTGTACACATGCGGGAAGGGGATCTTATAGAGAGAGGGGATCTTATAGAAACGTACAAAATTCTTATGGGGTTGGACAGGCTAGATGCAGGAAGATTGTTCCCGATGTTGGGGAAGTCCAGGACAAGGGGTCACAGCTTAAGGATAAGGGGGAAATCCTTTAAGAACGAGATGAGGAAAAACTTTTTCACACAGAGAGTGGTGAATCTCTGGAACTCTCTGCCACAGAGGGTAGTTGATGCCAGTTCATTGGCTATATTTAAGAGGGAGTTAGATGTGGCCCTTGTGGCTAAAGGGATCAGGGGGTATGGAGAGAAGGCAGGTACGGGATACTGAGTTGGATGATCAGCCATGATCATATTGAATGGCGGTACAGGCTCGAAGGGCCGAATGGCCTACTCCTGCACCTATTTTCTATGTATCTATGTATCTATGTAAAATCATGAGAGGAATAGATCGGATAGCTGCACAGAGTCTCTTGCCCAGAGTAGGGGAATCGAGGACCAGAGGACATAGGTTTAAGGTGAGGGGGGAAAGATTTAATAGGAACCTGAGGGGTAACTTTTTCACACAGAGGGTGGTGGGTGTATGGAACGAGCTGCCAGAGGAGGTAGTTGAGGCTGGGACTATCCCAACGTTTAAGATACAATTAGACAGGTACATGGATAGGGCAGGTTTTGAGGGGTGAGGGCCAAACGCAGGCAGGTGGGACTAGTGTAGATGGGGCATGTTGGCCGGTGTGGGCAAGATGGGCCGAAGGGCCTGTTTCCACGCTGTATCACGCTATAACATTACAAGTCTATGACTGCCTTCCTCCCGCTCAGCACAGCACAAGGGGCTGGGGGCTACACTGCCCCATCAAGCTCTGGAAGGAAGAATGCAATGAATGAGCTCTTATCTCTGCCAAAGTCGTAACCTTCTGCGTCCCCCTTGCCCTGACCTCTCCCTCTCCTCATTCATAAAAATGATTCATCTCCGAAAGAGACCGGCTGGCTATTCAATCGGAGCTCGAAGCCACGATCCCAGGTCAGAAGGCTATGACATGTCCACAATTAGATCACCCATTGTCAGAATCAGCACCGGACATTCTACAAGGTCACATTACGTACTTTAACGTGTGGCTGGTGTATAATAAATATGTAGGATGCTGGTTTACACCGAAGTGAGACACAACATGCTGGAGTAACTCAGCGGGGGCAGGCAGCATCTCTGGAGAGAAGGAATGGGTGACGTTTTCGGGTCAGGTTTGCAGAAGGGTCTCGACCTGAAACGCCACCTATTCCTTCTCTCCAGAGATGCTGAGTTACTCCAGCATGTTGTGTCTATCTTCAGCTGTATAAGACGTTGGTGAGGCCGCCTTTACAGTATTGCGTTCGGGTCTGGGCACCATGATGTAGGAAAGATGTTCTGAAGCTGGAATGGGCACAGAGAAGGATAGTGCCAGGACTCGAGGGTCTGAGCTACAAGGGAGAGTCTCGAGCAGGCTGGGACTCTATTCCTTGAAGCACAGGAGGACGAGGGGGTGATCTTATAGAGGTGTACAACATCATGAGAGGAATAGATCGGGTCGACGCACAGAGTCCCTTGCCCAGAGTAGGGGAACCAGAGCACCAGAGGACATAGGTTTAAGGTTTAATAGGAACCTGAGGGGTAACATTTCCTCGTAAAGGGTGTTGGGTGTACGGTACGAGCTGCCGGAGGATGTAGTTGAAGCTGGGACTATTGCAATGTTTATGAAACATTTAGACAGGTACATGGAGAGGACAGGTTTGGAGAGATACGGGCCAAATGCAGGCGGGTGGGACTAGTGTAGATGGGACATGTTGGCCTGTGTGGGCAAGTTGGGCCGAAGGGCCTGTTTCCACGTTGTATCACTCGATGACTCTGTGACCAACCAGGCTTCAAATGCCTTGCTTGCTCAAAGACAGTGGAGAGAAATGCTTGCCCGACTTGCGTGCCATTGCACCAGCCTTCGTATTGCTGAACACTTTAACTCCCCCTCCCATTCCCACGCTGACCTTTCTGTCCTGGGCCTCCTCCACTGTCAGTGTGAGGCCCAGCGCACATTGTAGGAACAGCACCTTGTTTGGGCAGCTTCCACCCCAGTTATTGACCTTTAAACCCTCGCATCCCCTCGCCAACCCTAGTCCTCGTACTAGTTTCACTGTCCTCCTGCTGAGTTTCACTGTCTGTATCCACTCGTTATCACCTTCTCCACAGCCAACAATGGACCATTGTGGGCTCCACCTTTACCTGATCATCGTTGCTGGCTTTGATTTGTATTCTTTTCACTCATTTGTTCTCGGTACCTTCTCGTACCTCTAGTTCCTCCCTCTCCCCTGACTCTCGGTCTGAAGAAGGGTCTCGACCCTGAAACGTCACCCATCCCTTCTATCCAGAGACGCTGCCTGTCCCGCTGAGATACTCCAGCGTTTCGTGTCTATCTTCGGTGCGAACCAGCATCTGCAGTTCCTTCCTACACATCATATTCACCAACCCTGGTGATCCAGTCTCTTCAAACAGTTCAGTATAAATTGTGCCCAAGGTGACTTTACCTCTCGAAGGTAGACACAAAAAATGCCCGGAGTAACTCAGCGGGTGAGGCAGCATCTCTGGAGATTCCAGAAATGTCTTGACCCGAAGTGTCTCGACCCCAAACGTCACCCATTCCTTCTCTCCACAGATGCTGCCTGTCCCACTGTCTTACTCCAGCATTTTGTGTCTACCTTCGATTTAAACCGGCATCTTACAGATTTTACCCCTCTCTCCATTGCTTGAAACCTGCAAATCAACATAATTCCTGATCAGGACCTTGGGAATGAATTGGGAGTCAAAGAGCAGGGGAACAGGCCCTTCCCCACAACCTCCATGCTGGCCAACATCCCCATCTCAGCAAGTCCCATTTACATACATTCGGCACATATACCTCGAAACCTTTCCTGTCCACCAACCTGCCCAAGTGTCTTTAGTTTAGTTTAGTTTAGTTTAGTTTAGCTGTGTTAGACAATAGACAATAGGTGCAGGAGTAGGCCATTTGGCCCTTCGAGCCAGCACCGCCATTCAATGTGATAATGGCTGATCATCCCCAATCAGTACCCCCGTTCCTGCCTTCTTCCCATATCCCCTGACTCCGCTATCTTTAAGAGCCCTATCTAGCTCTCTCTTGAAAGCATCCAGAGAACCGGCCTCCACCGCCCTCTGAGGCAGAGAATTCCACAGACTCACAACTATGTGTGTGAAAAAGTGTTTCCTCATCTCCGTTCTACCCCTTATTCTTAAACTGTGGCCCCTGGTTCTGGACTGTTTAGTTTAGTTTAGTTCAGTTTAACTCATTATCGTCACAAGCTACAGTGGAACACTTTTGTTGCGTGCTAACTAGTCAAAGAAAAGACAATACAGTACATGATTCCAATCAAGCCGTCCACAGTTCACGGATAAAGGATAAAGTGTACAACATACGGTGCAAGATAAAATCAGATAAAGCCAGATTAAATAGTCATAATTTGGTTATAGTACCGGCCTCAATTACCTCCTCTGACAGCACCTTCCATACACTCACAACCCTCTGAGTGACAATAGACAATAGGTGTAGGTGTAGGCCATTCAGCTCTTCCAGCCAGCACCGCCATCCATTGTGATCATGGCTGATCATCCCCAATCAGTACCCCGTTCCTGCCTTCTCCCCATATCCCCTGACTCCACTATCTTTAAGAGCCCTATCTAGCTCTGTCTTGAAAGCATCCGGAGAACCTGCCTCCACCGCCCTCTGAGGCAGAGAATTCCACAGACTCACCACTCTCGGTGAGGAATAGTGTTCCCTCGTCTCCGTTCTAAATGGCTTACTCCCTATTCTTAAAATCTTTCTGGTCGCCGCTGGGTTTTCAACATGTTGAAAATTTTGGCGACCTGCAACGACCTATGACGGGTGCCGGCAGTCGCCGAAAAAGTTATGGAAGTGGGACAGGCCCACAAGACCATTCGACCCATCGAGTCTACTCCGCCAATCAATCATGGCTGATCTATCTCTCCCTCTCAACCCCATTCTCCCGCCTTCTCCTCATAACCCCTGTCACTCGCACTAATCAAGAATCTGTCACTCCTTGCCTTAAAAATATCCATCGACTTGGCCTCCACAGCCATCTGTGGCAATGAATTGCACCCTCTGACTGAAGAAATTCCTCCTCATCTCTGTTCTAAAAGGTACGTCCTTTTAGTCTGAGTCTGTGCCCACTAGTGGAAACATCTTCTCCACATCCACTCACTCCAGGCCTTTCACTGTCGTGTAAGTTTCAAGAGGTGTCCCCTCATCCTTCTAAACTTCTAAAGAAACATTGGTAATGCGAAGATGACACAATGCAAAGTGTCGATGGCACGGTAGTGTAGCGGATAGAGTCGCTGCCTCACAGCGCCAGGGACCCGGGTTCGATCCTGACTACGGGTGCTTGTCTGTACGGAGTTTGTACGTTCTCCCCGTGACCCGCGTAAGTTTTCTCCGGGTGCTCCGGTTTCCTCCCACACTCCAAAGACGTACAGGTTTGCAGGCTTATTGACTTCTGTACAATTGTAAATCGCCCGCAGCGTGATGGTGCTGGTGTGCGAGGGGGATCGCTGGTCGGCGCGGACTCGGTGGGCCGAAGGGCCTGTTTCCGCGCCGTATCTCCAAACTAAATTCAACTAAACAATGGCAAGTTTAGTGGCACTCGTACCAATTTCCCTTATCTAATAGCAACTGAAACCCATTGCTTTTGAAAGGCGACGGAGGGAATTTAGACGTGAAAGTGTTAAGCGTGTTCTAGGCACAATGTTGTAGGCTGGTGTGTGGATTCCTGACTGATATTTTCCACTTCTGCAAAACTAATCACTGCGAACAATAAAGGTTAAGCAAAACTTACAGGGAGGATGGCTTCTCAGAAAAACAGTAGGTTACCTCATACTGACTTGTTTTTAACTTGTAACCTTGCAAAGCCATCGCTCCAGTTGAGCTGCTGAAGGAATTGTTGATTTTGGAACCAGGGCAGCTGAGATCAGGAAACTCCCAAGTTTGTGCTGGGAGTGGGGAGGTTGAGGAACGAGCAACGATTCTCCGAATTGTGTGTGCGTGGGCAAATGTTGTGAATGTCTGTGTGTGCGCGTGCTTGTGTACGCGGGTGTGCGTACGTCTTCTTGCGTATGAGCGCACCAAAGCAGACACTAGCACCTGTTAGATCACGACACCTTCATAAGTTCGTGAATCGCAGGAGCAGGATTGGGCCATTCGGCCCGTCGAGTCTACTCCGCCCTTCAATCCTGGCCGATCTACCTGTTGAAGTCAGCAACCAGGTGCACGAATTGAATGTATAAGGGGAGCACAAAATGAGGAAAGCAAATACTGTTCACATGTTAGCCTGGCCGAGCTGGCCATCCGCGAGTCACGGCGCCAGGCGGAAGCGGGCTGTGCCCCAGCCGGATGCTTGCCCCTTTTTCGGGGTAACGTCCGCACCTGGGTAGTGTTAGAGAGGAACATAGTTGTATAGTAGTTATTTAGTTTATTTGTACGGATTGTAACAGTTCTTTGAAAATTCAGTGTCTCGATAATTTGGTGATTTTGTACGATGGTGGTGGGTGTGTTACCATGGTTTTGATAAATGTTTCCTGGTATGTTTTATGTGGGGGGTGGTCGGGGCGAAACAGTTTTTCAGTCAGTTACCTAGACGGAGATGCGTCTTTTCCCTGTGCCGCATCTTCGCTCCCTCTCCGCCCCTTCTCGTGGCCTACCAACTGGATTGGCAGAGACCGGCCAGAGCTTCAGCAGCGGCGCAGCGCGGAATTACCATCGCGGAGCGGGGCGATGCCTTGCCGGGGATCGCCTGTGTTGGAGCTCCGGAGTGTTGGGCTGTGGTTTGCGGAGCTACTAGCTGCGGGCGGCGCTGACATTAACATATCGGAGCGGGGCGATCCCTTGCCGAGGATCGCCAGTGTTGGAGCTCCATCCAGCGAGCCCTCTGGTCTCGGGAGCCGCGGGCGCCGGTAAGAAGCGGCCGATTCTGGAACTCCAAGCCGCTGAGAGTGTTCCTCCGTCCCGACGTCGGAGTTCCGATCAACCCGGCGAGAGGGCCTGTACATCGGGCCGTCCGTAGCGGCGACTGCGGAGGGTTCACAGGCCCCGACCACGGGTGAACAAAGAGGAAGATGACTGAACTTTATTGCCTTCCCTCACAGTGGGGAACGTTGATTCCGCTGTGTGGGGATGTTCATGTTAAATTCTATCGTGTATTGTGTTCTGTTTTATTGGTGTGGCTGTATGGTAACTCAAATCTCACTGCACCAATTGGTGCACGTGGGACAATATATGTAACTTGAACTGGTTTTGTCTTGTTTCATGATCGTAATTAAATGCATTATTTTTTATCCAAAAAAAACAAAAAAACCTGTTCTTAAGTTTATGTGATAGGAACAAAATTTGGCCATTTGGCTCATCAAGTCTACTCCGCTATTCAATCATGGCTGATCTATCTCTCCCTCCTTACCCCATTCTCCTGCCTTCTCCCCATAACCCCTGACTCCCATACTAATCAAGAATCTATCTATCTCTGCTTTAGAAATATCCATTGACTTGGCCTCCACAGCCGTCTGTGGCAATGAATTCCACAGATTCACCACCCTCTGGCTGAAGAAACTCCCCCTCGTCTCTTTTGTAAAGGTACGTCCTTTTATTTGACATTCTTGCCATAGAGGGAGTACAGAGAAGGTTCACCAGATTGATTCCTGGGATGTCAGGACTTTCATATGAAGAAAGACTGGATAGACTCGGCTTGTACTCGCTAGAATTTAGAAGATTGAGAGGGGATCTTATAGAAACTTACAAAATTCTTATGGGGTTGGACAGGCTAGATGCAGGAAGATTGTTCCCGATGTTGGGGAAGTCCAGGACAAGGGGTCACAGTTTAAGGATTAAGGGGAAATCCTTTAGGACCGAGATGAGAAAAACATTTTTCACACAGAGAGTGGTGAATCTCTGGAACTCTCTGCCACAGAAGGTAGTCGAGGCCAGTTCATTGGCTATATTTAAGAGGGAGTTAGATGTGGCCCTTGTTGCTAAAGGGATCAGGGGGTATGGAGAGAAGGCAGGTACAGGATACTGAGTTGGATGATCAGCCATGATCATATTGAATGGTGGTGCAGGTTCAAAGGGCCGAATGGCCTACTCCTGCACCTATTTTCTATGTTTCTATGTTTCTATTACAAGGCTGTGCCCTCTGGTCCTCGACTCTCCCACTAGTGGAAACATCCTCCCCACATCCACTCTATCCAGGCCTTTCACTATTCGGTAAGTTTCAATGAGGTCCCCCCTCATGCTTCTAAACTCCAGCGAGTACAGGCCCAGTGCCGACAAACGTCCAAATGAAAGGTTTCTCTGATGTTAGTATCACCCCTAAACAACCATGGAACTGACCACCAGCTAATGCGCAGCGGTAGAGTTGCTGCCTCACAGCGCCAGAGACCCGGGTTCGATCCTGACTACGGGTTTGTCTGTACGGAGTTTGTACCTTCTCCCCATGACCTACGTGGGTTTCCTCCGGGTTCTCTGGTTTCCAAAGACATGCCGGTTTCTAGGATAATTGGCTTTGGTAAATATTGTAAATGATCCCCAGTGCGTGTCGGACAGTGTTAGTGTGCGGGGATCGTTGGTCGGCGCGGACTAGGTGGGCCGAAGGGCCTGTTTCCGCGATGTACATCTAAACTAAACTACTCTAAATGCAATAATTTCCAGGTAACTGATTTCAAATAAGTATATGAACATAAAAAAGGAGTTAGAGGGTGGTAGTTTAGAGATACAGCGCAGAAACAGGCCCTTCAACCCACCGAGTCCGCACCGACCAGCGATCCCCGCACACTAACACTATCCTACACACACTAGGGACAACTTACACTTATACCAAGCCAATTAGCCTACAAACCTGTACGTCTTTGGAAACCCGAAGATCTCGGAGAAAACCCACGCAGGTCACGGGGAGAACGTACAAACTCCGTACAGACGGCGCCCGCAGGCGGGATCGAACCGGTGTCTCTGGCGCTGCAAGCGCTGTAAGGCAGCAACTCTACCGCTGCGTCACCGCGCCCGCCCAAACCTAAGTAAACGTGCTTCCTTGTTTACTTAGCTCATGGCTGACCTATTTGTAAGCTCAACTTTGTGCATCATCTTTGCCCTAAGTAAACCTTCACCCTGCTGCTTATCAAGAATTTATCTGCTTCTGCCTCGAAATATTCAAAGACTCCGCTTGCAGCCTCCCTTGAGGTAAAAGACTACGGAAGTTCGTGACCTTCTGCGGGTTCTAAAGCTTTTGTCTTGTTTCTGACAGCCCGCCCTTCTCCAGAGCTTACTATCATAGAAACATAGAAACATAGAAAATAGGTGCAGGAGTAGGCCATTCGGCCCTTCGAGCCTGCACCGCCATTCAATGTGATCATGGCTGATCATCCCCAATCAGTACCCCGTTCCTGCCTTCTCCCCATATCCCCTGACTCCGCTATTTTTAAGAGCCCTATCTAGCTCTCTCTTGAAAGCATCCAGAGAACCCGCCTCCACCGCCCTCTGAGGCAGAGAATTCCACAGACTCACCACTCTGTGTGAGAAAAAGCGTTTCCTCGACTCCGTTCTAAATGGCTTACCTCTTATTCTTAAACTGTGGCCCCTGGTTCTGGACTCCCCCCAACATCGGGAACATGTTTCCTGCCTCTAGCGTTTCCAAACCCTTAACAATCTTATATGTTTCAATGAGATCCCCTCTCATCTAGTGCTAGCATGTAGGGTGATTGCTGGTCGGCGTGGACTCAGTGGGCCGAAGGGCCTGTACCTTGGTACACGTGACGATAAACTGAACTAAACTGAACTGAACTGAGGGGGTTTCAAAACAAACCATTCCTAAATCATAGAGTGATCTTAGGGTGGAATACCTTTCAAAACTACTTAGCATAGTTGGGATTTATGTTCCTTTCACGGGAGGGGGTGGCAAACAGCCGAATCCATGCATAGAATAGGATAATAGTCAATGTGGTTTTCAGCTAACCCTGCAATAAATGTATGTGTAACTCGCAAGATAAATAGAAGGGATATATTGAGCTTAACCGAGGCATTACTTCAAAGTACAGCAGGAGGTAAAAGGCAGATTAGTGAAACTTAAACTTACAGCAGGTGTTAGGAAAATATTGACTCAATGCATGCTGTTTGGCACAATCTCTCAAATCAAATAACGTGAGCTAAACACATGGCTTTATCAAGGTGCAATCAAGTGTCACAATGGCAGGGTTACCGTATATTGACCAGAAATTATCCTGGAGATTTCTGTGATCTGACGCCATAAAAAAAATAATCACACAACATTATGGATTTTAGTCCGGGCGTCAGGGGTTACAGGGGAGAAGGCGGGAGAATAGACAATAGACAATAGGTGCAGGAGTAGGCCATTCGTCCCTTCGAGCCAGCACCGCCATTCAATGTGATCATGGCTGATCATCCCCAATCAGTACCCCGTTCCTGCCTTCTCCCCAGATCCCCTATCTTTAAGAGCCCTATCTAGCTCTCTCTTGAAAGTATCCGGAGAACCGGCCTCCACCGCCCTCTGAGGCCGAGAATTCCACAGACTCACCACTGTGTGTGTGAAAAAGAATGGGGTTGAGAGGGAAAGATAGATCAGCCAAGATTGAATGGCGGAGTAGACTCCATGGGCCGAATGGCCTAATACTGCTCCTAGAACTTAGGAGCTTATGAGCAGAGGCTGGTATCTGTGCCACAGCCCTCAGCTAACAATGGCCTGTTTCCTTTATCATCATTACTTTTTTTGAATATCTTTCATTCATTTCTAAACCTCACCGTCTATATCTCTCGTTTCCCTCCCCCCCCCCCCCCCCCCCCGACTCTGAAGAAGGGTCTCGACCCGAATCGTCACCTATTCCTTCTCTCCAGAGATGCTGCCTGACCCGCTGAGTTACTCCAGCTTTTTGTGTCTATCTTCGGTTTAAACCAACATCTGCAGTTCCTCCCTGCACATTTACAATTGTCCCAATTGTTATGGAAGTGAGATCCACCCAGGTAAATCCAAGAAATCCTCTCGACCCAAACATCTTGGAAATTCTTCCAGGTTCCAAGGGAATAGAACATAGAACGGGGTACTGATTGGGGATGATCAGCCATGATCACAGTGAATGGCGGTGCTGGCTCGAAGGGCCGAATGGCCTACTCCTGCACCTATTGTCTATTGTCTATTGTCTATAACAGTACAGCACAGGAACAGGCCCTTCGGCCCACAATGTCTGCGCTAAACAAGATAAATTCATCACCTACCACCGCGTGATCCATATCCCTCCATTCCCTGCATATCCGTGTGCCTATCTAAAAGCATCTTAAACGCCACTATCGTAAAGTACTTTAAAAAAAAAAAAAAAATTGAGGTCAGGTAAGGGGGGATGATAGTTGAAGAGTTGGTATGTCCCATTTACGTAATGCTCAAAAAAACATTTTTTATTTTTTTTTTATTTTTTTTTCCTCTCTCTCTTTCTCTTTTTTTTCCTAGGGCTTATTTCTTAACTCTTTTTCTTTTGTTTTTAATTTCGCTCTTATAGGGCCTTCGTCCTTTTTTGTTGTTACATTTTCTACACTTTTCTACACTTTCACTTTTTCCTTCACTTTCTTCTCTCTTTCAATCTTCCTTTTCTAGTGTAAAAAAAAAAATAAAGGGAGTACATTAATTGTAAGAAGATATAAATGACGAGTATTAATGTATGTGGTTGTAATGTAATGTACTTCTAATAAATAAAAATTAAAAAAAAAAAAAAAAAAAAAAAAAAAAAAAACGCCACTATCGTATCTGCCTCCACTACCACCCCTGGCAGCGCGCTCCAGGCACCCACCACCCTCTGTGTTTAAACACTTGCCCCCCTCACCTCAATCAACATCAGTGCAATGTTAGCCTTTTAACCTGTTACACCGAGCTTTTCACATCCATACCCAACTATACCTAACCTAAGTGCGTAGATGTAAATACTTTAGAGGGATATGGGCCATATCCTTTCAAGAGAGAGCTAGATAGGGCTCTTAAAGATAGCGGAGTCAGGGGATATGGGGGGAAGGCAGGAACAGGGGTACTGAGTGTGGATGATCAGCCATGATCACATTGAATGGCGGTGCTGGCTCGAAGAACCGAATGGCCTACTCCTGCACCTATTGTCTATTGTCTATTGTCTATTGTGATAGGTGGGGAAATGGAACCAGTTCAGATCGGGCATTTTGGTCAACATAGATAGGTTGGGCTGAAGGGCCTGTTTCCGTGTCATGTCACTCTTTGACTCTGTGGACAGATACAAAATGCTGGAGTAACTCAACTGGGACAGGCAGCATCTCTGGAGAGAAGGAATGGCTGACGTTTCGGGTCACAGGTCTGGAGAAGGGTCTCGACCCGAAACGTCACCCATTCCTTCTCTCCAGAGATGTTGCCTGTCCCGCTGAGTTACCCCAACACTCTGTGTCTATCTTCGGTGTAAACCAGCATATGTGCAGTTCCTTCCTACACATATCTTTGACCCGATAACGGCCATTGACTCCGCCAACTTCAAGTGTTATCAACATTCCAATTTACCAGCAAAGTGACCTGTTGAGAAAAATAGTGGGATTAAAGAACAGATTTAATGAAGAAAGTCACAACAATGAAAGGATTGAATAGAAATTGGACTGTGGCCGTGACTATAGCAAATGCTAAAATTTCAGTAGGCGTCTAAGGTTACTGAAAGCAATGCGTGCCTCTACGCCTCAACGCAGTTAATTATTTAATTGCAATGCTCATTTAAATTTCTGAATGAAAAGCCTCTGAAATTCTAGTAACAAGAATGTTATCCTCAGATGGCACATTGTAATATTATCGTTCCAAAGGGTGGCAAATGCACTGATTGGAAGTCGTAAACACTGCTGAAGGATTATCAGTGAAATTTAAATCTCGATCTTTATTTCGAGTGTTTGTGTTCGGTTCCGGGCTCTGTGATGTTGTCAAGTTGGAAATGGTGCTGAGAAAATTTACGAGGATGTCGCCAGGGACCTGAGCCACTGGGAGAGGTCGAGCAGGCTGGGTCTCTGTTCCTTGGAGGGCAGGAGGATGAGGGGTGATCTTATAGAGGGGCACAAAATCATGAGAGGAATAGATCGGGTAGACGCACAGAGTCTCTTGCTCAGAGTATTGGGGATTCGAGAATCCAGAGGGTTTAAGATGAAGATTTAATAGGAATGTGAAGGGTAACTTTTTTCACACAAAGGGTGGTGGGTGTACGGAACGAGCTGCCGGAGGAGGTAGTTGAGGCAGGGACTATCAAAATGTTTAAGAAGCAATTAGACAGGTACATGGATAGGACAAGTTTGGAGGGATATGAGCCAAACGCAGGCAGGTGGGACTAGTGTAGAGATGGGACATGTTGGCCGGTGTGGACAAGTTGGGCCGAAGGGCAGATTTCCATGTTGTGTCACTCTATGAATCTAGTGCTGTCTTTGCATCAGTGTATGGACAAGAGAGGCTAGATTATAACGTTTTATTTTAGTTTTAAATTAGTTTATTATTGCCATGTGTATGGAGGTACAGTGAAAAGCTTTTACATTATGTTCTATCCAGTCAGCAGAAAGACAATACACAATTGCAATCGAGCCGTCCACAGTGCAAGTTAGTTTAGTTTATTATTTCAGGTACTGAGGTACAGTGGGAACGCTATTTTTCTGCTAACCAGCATCTGCAATTTCTTGTATATCCGTCGTTAAATGTGTCCACCTGAATCTTTTTAGATTAGTTTAGTTTAAATACAGGATTAAGGATGTCAGGTTCAGTGCAGGATAGTGTCCAGTAAAAGCCCATTAAAGATAAGCTGAGGGTCTCTGCCTCAGAAGGCAGTGGAGGCCAATTCTCTGGATGCTATCAAGAGAGAGTTAAATAATAAATGATAGCATAGAGGTCCTTCTGCAGTTGTACAGGGCCCTAGTGAGACCACACCTAGAGTATTGTGTACAGTTTGGGGGTAGTCCAGTGTACAGTTTTGGTCCCCTAATTTGAGGAAGGACATTCTTGCTATTGAGGGAGTGCAGCGTAGGTTTACAAGGTTAATTCCCGGGATGACGGGACTGTCATATGCTGAGAGAATGGAGCGGCTGGGCTTGTACACTCTGGAGTTTAGAAGGATGAGAGGAGATTTCATTGAGACATATAAGATTGTTAAGCGTTTGGACACGCTAGAGGCAGGAAACATGTTCCCAATGTTGGGGGTGTCCAGAACCAGGGGCCACAGTTTAAGAATAAGGAGTAAGCCATTTAGAACGGAGACGAGGAAACACTTTTTCTCCCAGAGAGTGGTGAGTCTGTGGAATTCTCTGCCTCAGAGGGCGGTGGAGGCAGGTTCTCTGGATGCTTTCAAGAGAGAGCTAGATAGGGCTCTTAAAAATAGTGGAGTCAGGGGATATGGGGAGAAGGCAGGAACGTGGTACTGATTGGGGATGATCAGCCATGATCACAGTGAATGGCGGTGCTGGCTCGAAGGGACTCTACCGCTGTGCCACCGTTGATGTGGGATAATAGTAAAAATGTTGCCGTGACAAATGTCAAACCAGCGCTCATTAGCCTGACCACAAGAAGGAATAACACCATTTATTAAAATATTGTGGCTTGCGAGCTCTGGGCCTGGGCACGCCAACTGCGTTGATTCTTAACATTTGTTCGATGCGTGCTTTGACATGTTAGGTAGTCAACATGTTAGGTTGGCAACTGGCCAGATCAGTTCCAAGAGGGCTGTACATGTCTAACTGCAGCTAATTCCATACCATCTGGGGAAGTTATCAGGAGTATTACACCGCGGGTTGGGTTCAATTGTTAAAGGAATAAACGCAAATGTTTAGGAATAATTGCACTTCAAGATGTTGGGTGCCAACCCATATTGAGTAGAGTGGGGACGAGACTGGAGAAAGTCAAGCCTTATGGGCCTGTCCCACTGTACGAGGTAATTCAAGAGTTCACCGAGTTCTCCCCTGATTCGAGCTTGTGTAATGTATGTCGGGGCTCGTACGAGTAAAAAGTAAAAACAAATTTCATCACGAGCATTTTTTTTACTCGTGGACATTATTCACAGTGTTGAAAAAACGTCACGAGTTTAGCGGATTTCCCGAGTACCTACCGTTGCTCATACGAGCCGCTACGTGACATCCACAAGCTCCTACGTAACCGCTATGTACATTACACGAGCTTGAATCAGGGGAGAACTCGGGAGATAGAAGAATGAGAGGGGATCATATAGAAACATATAAAATGGGATTCTTAAGGGATTGGGCAGGCTAGATGCAAGAAAATGTTCCCCATGTTTGGGGGTAGTCCAGTTTAAGAATAAGGGGTCAGCCATTTAGGACTGAAATGAGGAAATTTTTTATCACCCAGAGAGTTGTGAATCTGTGGAATTCTCTGCCACAGAAGGCAGTGGAGGCCAATTCACGATGTTTTCAGGAGAGAGTTAGATTTAGCTCTTGGGGCTAATGGAATCAAGGGATATGGGGAAAAAGCAGGAAGGGGGGACTGATTTTGGATGATCAGCCATGATCATATTGAATGGCGGTGCTGGCTCGAAGGGGCCGAATGGCCTACTCCTGCACCTATTGTCTATGTTTCTATGTTTCCAGCATTATTTTGGGAAATTGGGTTGAGTTCAGTTTAGTTTATTGTCACGTGTACCGAGGTACAGTGAAGATCTTTTGTTGCGTGCTAACCAGTCAGCGGAAAGACAATACATGATTACAATCGAGCTGTCCACATTGTACAGATGCAGGATAATGGGAATAATGTTTCATCCAAGATAAAGCAAGTAAAGTCCAATCAATGATAGTCCGAGGGTCTCCAATGAGATAGATAGTAGTTCAGGACCGCTCTCTAGTTGTTGGTAGGATGGTTCAGTTGCCTGATAACAGCTGGGAAGAAACTGACCCTGAATCTGGAGGTGTGTGTTTTCACGCTTCTGTACCTTTTGCCCAATGGGAAAGCGGAGAAGAGGGAGTGGCCGGGATGCGACTGGTCCTTGATTATGCTGCTGGCCTTGCCGAGGCAGCGTGAGGTGTAGATGGAGTCAATGGAAGGGAGGTTGGTTTGTGTGTGATGGTCTGGGCTGCGTCCACAATGCTCTGCAATTTCTTGCGGCCTTGGATGGAGCTGTCTGTTCCCAAACCGTGCTGCGATGCATCCCGACACAATGCTTTCTCGGGCACATCTGGAGAAGATGAAGCATCTATGGCACATCTGGATGTAGAGTCTTGTAGCAAGATGTAGTATATAAAGGCAGTGAAAGTACTGCAATTAACAAACCAAACACATTAAGAAAGCACTTTGCTTTTTTTTGACGATATCAGAACGATAACTTTGACATATATGAGCACAAACAAAACACGGGCGGGACGGTGACGCAGCGGTAGAGTTGCTGCCTCACAGCGCCAGAGACCCGGGTTTGATCCTGACTACGGGTGTGCTGTCTGTGCGGAGTTTGTACGTTCTCCCCGTGGGTTTTCTCCGAGATCTTCGGTTTCCACCCCACACTCCAAAGACTGTACAGGTTTGTAAGCTAATTGGCTTGATATAGCTGTAAACATTGTCCCTGGTGTGTGTAGGATAGTGTTGGTGTCGCTGGTCGGCGCGGACTCGGTGGGCCGAAGGGCTTGCTTTCCGTGCTGTATCTGTAAATTGAACAAAACTAAATAGCGCTTGCAATTGCTGCAGCTCGTGGGAACTTTTCATGACAGGTTAGGCTGTCGTACTGCGGGATCGCTTGCCAAAGACTTTCCTTTTTGGCTGAGAAACAGCGGATGTCAATGAAAACCCTGAAGGTGTTTTTGGAAAGGTGTGTGGAGCATTTCAGATGGGTCTATCAGCCCATTCGTTACCACTTGCTAATTATGCACACATAAATTGTAATCACCGACAGAAATCTCTTCAGTTTAGTTTATTGTCACATGTACCGTGGTACAGTGAAGCGCTTTGTAATTTTTTTAGTTTAAGGAATACAGCGTGGAAACAGGCCTTTCGGCCCACCGGGTCCGCACCTACCAGCGATCCCCGCACACTGACACTTCCCCTCACACAATGGGGACTAATTTAAATTTTATACCAAACTATAATCCTAAAGGGGCTGTCCCACTTAGGTGACATTCTCGGCGACTGCCAGCACCCGTGATAGGTCGCCGAAAAGTTTCAACGTGTTGAAAATCCAGCGGCGACAAGAAAGACGCTACGACTCTTTGGGCGACTGAGGAGACGACTCACCGCCATCCAGGCGACATGTCGCGGGATGACGCCTGTGTGGCCGTGAGTAGTCGCCCAAAGAGTCGTACCTTGTTCTGGTCGCTGCTGGATTTTCAACACGTTGGAAATTTTGACGGGTGGCGGCAGTCGCCGAAAAAGTCACGTAAGTGGGACAGGCCCTTAAGAATTTTTTGTTTTTTTGTTTTTTTGTTTTTCTTCTCTTTCTTTTCTTTCTTTACTTCATCTATCTCTTTAGTTCTATTTAGTTTAAAAAAAAAAAAAAAAAGGCAAAAGGTATTGGAGACAATGTAATAATAATTGACAATATTATCAATTTAAAAATGTAAGACTGTAAAGATGTAAATAGGTTGTGTACTTATCTCCAATAAAAAATATTTTCAAAAAAAAAAAAAAAAAAAAAGAATTTCAACACTTACTGACTATGTTTTTTTGTGTGGGTTTTCAGGTTAATCGGGGGGGTGGAAGGGGGGGGGAAGGGGGGGGGGAAGGGGGGGGTGGGAGATTGCAACATTCACGTGGTCCGCCCCCGTTTCGACGAATGCAATCAACCCGGCGTGCACAATCAAATAAGATCAAATAGAACAAGTTGTCCTCCAACTTTAGGCTGTGCACGCCATTCGCAAGAAAAAGAAGGTTAATCGTCTTCAGTGGTTGGCGAGGACTCAGTGGGCTGAAGGGCCTGTTTCCGCGCTGAATTCCCAAAGTCTATAGGTGGGACAAGTGTAGATTGGGCAACCCTGGTCGGTGCGGATACAGTGGGCCGACGCAGTGTCTCTAAACTGAACTAGAGAGACCAAATACCATATTGTGTGGGAAGGAACTGCAGATGCTGATTTAAACCGAACATAGACACAAAATGCTGGAGGAACTCAGCGGGACAGGCAGCTTCTCTGGAGAGAAGGAATGGGTGACGTTTCGGGCTGAAGAAGGGTATCGACCCGAAACGCGCCCATTCCTTCTCTCCAGAGAAGAAGCCCAAATACCATATTGTTCTATACACCCACCACCTTTAGTGTAGAAAAGTTATCCCTCAGGTTCAGAATAAATCTTCCCCCCACTCAACTTAAACCCATGTCCTCTGGTTCTCGATTCCCCTACTCTGGGCAAGAGATTCAGTCTCCGGTGTTTACCCGATCTATTCCTCTCATGATTTTGCGCACTTCTATAAGATTCTGCGCTCCCTGGAATCAAGACCTTGCCTTCTCAGACTCTCCCTGTAGATCAGACCCTCTAACCCTGGCAACATCCTTGTGAATCTCCTCCGCACCCTTTCCAGCTTGACAACATCTTTCCTATAACATGGTGCCCAAAACTGAAATCAATACTCTAAATGTGTTCACGGCACGGTGGCGCAGCGGTAGAGTTGCTGCCTTACAGCGAATGCAGCGCCGGAGACCCGGGTTCGATCCCGACTGCGGGTGCTGTCTGTACGGAGTTTGCACGTTCTCCCCGTGACCTGCGTGGGTTTTCTCCGAGATCTTCGGTTTCCTCCCACACTCCAAAGACGTACAGGTATGTAGGTCAGTTGGCTTGGTGTAAATGTACAAATTGTCCCTAGCGGGTAGAGGATGGTGTTAATGTGCGGGGATCGCTCGTCGGCGCGGACCCGGTGGGCCGAAGAGGCCTGTTTCCGGGCTGTATCTCTAAGCTAAACTAAATGCGGTCTCACCGATGTCTTATATAACTGCACCATGACCTCCCAACTTCTATACTCTCTGTACATAGAAAAACATAGAAACGTAGGTGGCGGAGAATTCCACAGGAGATGGTAATATTTCAGGGAAATATTGCATAATTTTGAAAAATAGAAAATCCACTCGGGCTCGTAAAACCCACAGGTAAAGTGATTGATCTGCGGCTGACAGGAGAAATGAAAGATGACAAAAGTTCAAAGAAATATGGATCTAAGTTTGCCAGGAATAACAGTAATTCTGAGAATTTGCGAGCATTTTTTGATCCCAGCAAGGGAGAGCAGCATGACACAGAAACTAAAGAGCAAGATTGAACATGAGAGTGATCATTTGACAAACTTAAACATGGACCGTACAAGTCATGCACACAGAGAGAGCATGCAAACTCCTCACAGACAGCGCTCGAGCTCAGGACTGAACCTGGGTTGCTGGGGCAGTGAGACAGTACCTCAATGAGCTGTGAATCGAAAGGCCCGAAACGATTCATTCTCTCCAGAGATGGTGCCTGGCCCGCTGAGTTATTCCAGCATTTTGCGTCTGTCTTCAGTGTAAACCAGCATCTGCAGTTCCTTCCTACTAAGAATTAAAGGATGATCCTTTAGGAAGGAGATGAGGAGGAATTTCTTCAGTCAGAGGGTGGTGAATCTGTGGAACTTATTGCCACAGGCGACTGTGGAGGCCAAGTCAGAGGATATTTTTAAGACAGAGATGGATAGATTCTTGATTAGTACGGCTGGTCTATCTCTATCTCCGAACCCCATTCTCCTGCCTTCCCCCCCCATAACCCCTGACACCCGTACTAATCAAGAATCTATCTATCTTAACAATCCCTAAACAGCCCTTAACAATCATAAATAAGATTGTTGAGGGCTTGGACACGCTAGAGGCAGGAAACATGTTCCCGATGTTGGGGGAGTCCAGAACCAGGGGCCACACAGTTTAAGAATAAGGGGTGAGCCATTTAGAACGGAGACGAGGAAACACTTTTTCTCACAGAGAGTGGTGAGTCTGTGGAATTCTCTGCTTCAGAGGGCGGTGGAGCCAGGTTCTCTGGATGCTTTCAAGAGAGAGCTAGAGAAGGCAGGAACGGGGTACTGATTGGGGATGATCAGCCATGATCACATTGAATAGCGGTGCTGGCTCGAAGGGCCAAATGGCCCACTCCTGCACCTATTGTCTATTGTCTATAGTCTATTGTCTATCTCTGCCTTAGAAATTTCCATTGACTTGCCCTCCACAGCCTTCTGTGACAATGAATTCCACAGATTCACCACCCTCAGACTAAAGAAATTCCTCCTCATCTCCTTCCTCAAGGAACATCCTTTAATTCTGAGGCTGTGACCTCTGGTCCTAGATTCTCCCACTAGTGGAAACATCCTGGATCTGGATGCAGTACGCTGAAAAGCTTTAGGTAGAGCATAACTCAGCACTTGAAGTTGGAAAATTATATACTGGACAATTTTTCTAATTAAAATTTTTTTAAAAACATTTTACCAAGCCAATTAACATACAAACCTGTACGTCTTTGGAGTGTGGGAGGAAACCGAAGATCGCGGAGAAAACCCACGCAGGTCACGGGGAGAGCGTACAGACTCCATGCAAACAGCACCCGTAGTCGGGATCGAACCCGGGTCCCTGGCGCTGCATTTTGCTGTAAGGCAGCAACTCTACCGCTGCGCCACCGTGACCTCTCCGCATCCACTCTATCCAGGCCTTTCACTGAACATAAAGTCAAGTTAAACAGTCTAAAGACGTGCAAACTTACATCTGAGGCTGAATGGACCCTTTGAAAAATGGCATACAGATATAATTAGGTTTGCATTGCTATCTTCCTTTATTATACAATCAATACAAACTCATATCCGCGCGACACATTCTGAGAGCAAATAATGCTCAGGCATGTAATTCAATAATGGCAACAAAGAATTGGACAGCTTTTGACAATCTATTCAGTCAAGGCAACTTCATATATATTCACTGGAACATTATTTATTAAGTCCCATAGCTGTATATTGGCCTGCCCAGTGACACAGTTCGACGTACTGTGGAGGAAGGAACTGCAGATGCTGGTTTAAACCGAAGATAGCTAACACAAAAGGCCGGAGTAACTCGGCGGGACAGGCGGCATCTCTGGGGGGAGAAGGAATGGGTGACGTTTCGGTTGGTTGCGAGACGCTTCTTCAGACTGAGAGGCGGGGGAAAGGGAAATGAGTGATATCAGACGGTAGACAGAGATGGAATGGAATGCTATTTATTGTCATTCAAACCTAGGTTTGAACGAAATATCATTTACTACAGTTTTTTACATTACAAAAAAAACCAAGATCCACACTTAACACAGTTTACATAAACATCCATCACAGTGAATCTCCAACACCTCCTCACTGTGATGGAAGGCAAAGTCTTATCTCTTCCCTTTGTTCTTCTCCCGCGGTCCAGCAGTCCAACTGCAGCGTCTAGGCGAACTGGGGCTCCCGATGTTAGAGCCCCCGGCGGGCGACGGTAAGTCCCGTGGCCGCTAACCCGCGCCGGGTGATGTTAGGCCCCGCTCCGTTTCCTTTAAACCCCGCGATTCCAGCGGGAGAAGTTGCCGTTGCGGGAGCTCCGAAAAGCCATCTCCCACCAGGGACCTGGAGCTCCCGATGTCCCTGTCCACCGGGCCTGCAGCCGGAGCTTCCGAAACTCCAATGTCGGGTCACAGCCGAGCGCCACCACAGCTCTTCCCGCTCCGAAGACGGCCAGCTCCGCGATGTCAGGTCCGCAGGCTCCGCGACTGGAGCCCTCAGGTTGGTCCCGACCACGATGTTAGGCCCAACAACACCGGAGACCCGACAGGGAAAAACTCGGGTCCCTGCACAGGGAAGAGACTAACGGTTTCCCACCCCGCAACACCCCCCACCACATATACACAGCTAAAAAAATAATAAAAACTAAGCTCAAGACATACATTTAACAAGACAAAAAAAAAAAAAAAAAGACGGACGACTGTAGTTGAGCCGCTGCCGTTAGGTGCCGCCACTGCACAGAAATGCCACTGCACAGAAATGCCACTGCACAGAAATGCCACTGCACAGAAATGCCACTGCACAGAAATGCCACTGCACAGAAATGCCACTGCACAGAAATGCCACTGCACAGAAATGCTGGAGAAACTCAGCGGGTGAGGCAGCTTCTACGGAGCGAAGGAATGGCCGATGTTTCGGCTCCCGAAACGTCACCTATTCCTTTGCCCCTGAGATGCTGCTTCGCCCGCTGAGTTGCTCCAGCATTTTTGGAGTCCGAAGAAGGGTCTCGACCCGAAACGTCGCCTATTCCTTCGCTCCATAGACGCTGCCTCACCCGCTGAGTTTCTCCAGCATTTTTGTCTACCTTCGATTTTTGCAGCACCTGCAGTTCTTTCTTAAACGAGAGATAGAGATGGTGATATGAACAGGTTATAGAACAAATGAATGAAAGATATATAACGATGATAAAGGAAACGTACCTTCGCGGATCTGTATTCTGTATCAGTGTAATGCTGCTGCTATACACTTGTACTGGCGATTGACACTGGAGTAACTCAGCGGGACAGGCAGCATCTCTGGAGAGAAGGAATGGACGACGTTTCGGGTCGAGACCCTTGTTATACACTTGTACTGGATCTCAGATGCTTATCTGAGATGTATCTAAGTGCTTCTGTATAGTGATACTTGCACAGAACTGTATACAAAAATGAATTTCACTGTACCTCGGTACCTGTGACAAATAATATACCATACCATAGTGTGTAGGGTAGTGCTAGTGTATGGAGATCGCTGATCAATAGACAATAGACAATAGACAATAGGTGCAGGAGTAGGCCATTCGGCCCTTCGAGCCAGCACCGCCATTCAATGTGATCATGGCTGATCATCCCCAATCAGTATCCCGTTCCTGCCTTCTCCCCATATCCCCTGACTCCGCTATCTTTAAGCGCCCTATCTAGCTCTCTCTTGAAAGCATCCAGAGAACCCGCCTCCACCGCCCTCTGAGGCAGAGAATTCCACAGACTCACCACTCTCTGTGTGAAAAAGTGTTTCCTCGTCTCCGTTCTAAATGGCCGACCCCTTATTCTTAAACTGTGTGTGGCCCCTGGTTCTGGACTCCCCCAACATCGGGAACATGTTTCCTGCCTCCAGTGTGTCCAAGCCCTTAACAATCTTATATGTTTCAATAAGATTCCCTCTCATCCTTCTAAACTCCAGAGTGTACAAGCCCAGCCGCTCCATTCCCTCAGCATATGACACACGGCGCGGAATCAGTGGGCCAAAGGGCCTGTTTAAGCGCTGTATCTCAAAATTAAACAAACTAAGACTGAACAATGTCACACCGTTGCCGTGGGACACAGTTGTGTAACTTTGCCTCCATTCTTTACTGAGGTTAGAGTTGGGTGGATTTTTATAATTGATTGAGTAATCGTTTGAGTGAAATAATGATGCTGGTTGCATGTCTTTAGCAATCTTACTGCCTGGAGCTGTGAGGTTACTGTGGTGGCATAGTCGAGTTGAGGCAATTGTTACGGTATCACAAACCCGTAATGAATGTTCTGGCGGCGTGGTTGGGTCACGAGGTCTTGTGTTTTGCTCGATGAAACCCCAGCTCCCATTGGAGTGCGGCACAGGGCAGTAGGTGTGGGAAGAACATGCGTACAGAATACCACGCCAACCTGGGGCGGCACGGTGGCGCGGAGGTAGAGTTGCTGCCTTACAGCGCCAGGGACCCGGGGTGGATCCCGACTAAGGGTGCCGCCTGTACGGTCTGACTAGTGCTTTAAAAAACTTCAGCATTACATCCCTTCTTTTGGACAATAGACAATAGACAATAGGTGCAGGAGTAGGCCATTTGGCCCTTCAAGCCAGCACCACCATTAAATGTGATCATGGCTGATCATCCCCAATCAGTACCCCGTTCCTGCCTTCTCCCCATATCCCCTGACTCCAATATTTTTAAGAGCCCTATCTAGCTCTCCCTTGAAAGCATCCAGAGAACCTGCCTCCACCGCCCTCTGAGGCAGAGAATTCCACAGACTCACCACTCTCTGTGAGAAAAAGTGTTTCCTCATATCCGTTCTAAATGGCTTACTCCTTATTCCTAAACTGTGGCCCCTGGTTCTGGATTCCCCAACATCGGGAACATGTTTCCTGCCTCTAGCGTGTCCAAGCCCTTAACAATCTTATATGTTTCAATGAGATGCCCTCTCATCCTTCTAAACTCCAGAGTGCACAAGCCCAGCTGCTCCATTCTCTCAGCATATGACAGTCCCGCCATCCTGGGAATTAACCTTGTAAACTTACGCTGCACTCCCTCAATAGCAAGAATGTCCTTCCTCAAATTAGGGGACCAGAACTGCACACAATTTTATATTATAGTCCTCTCGAAATGGATCGATTTTGGCCTCTGCAAATTTTCCCGAGTGTGTAGGATATAACTATTGTACGGGTGATCACTTCTCCGTGGATTGTCACCTTGTCCTAAGATCCTGAGAGCGATGCCGTCTAGAGCTATGCTCCTGGTAGGGCCACCCTTGGCGGTAAGGTCGAGGGGGAGGTCTCTGACAAAGAGCCAATCCAACCAAGACCTCAACGGTGGAACAGGCGGAGGACGATGGCTGACCTTAGTGGAGCGTCACAACGGCTGGGAAGGCGGATGAAGGCTGCGGCAGAAAAGGGTCTCTGGTCGTCTTGGACTCCATGCCACTGGAGCCTGACCCAGATCTGTCAAGGACCGTGGGGTGGCTGTCTGTGCACCAGTCTCCCAACATTAAAGAAAGTCACACACAGGCGACCTCCAACCCTGGAGACACCCATGGTCAGCCATGACCGAAGGGGGCCTAAAAACGGTGATAGCTGGTCGGCATGGACTTGGTGGGCCGAAGGGCCAGATTCTGTGGTGTATCGCTAAGCTGCATTAAAACTAACCCAACTAGTCACACTGGAGTCATAGCCTCCTTGGTAGAGTGGTGAGCTTAGAGTTGTTTTATTCTGAGTCTTTCAACACCTGCCTGGAAAAAACTACTGTTTGGCTTTCACCTCCGAGCTGTTTCATCATTAACTTTTAAAGACACTGGTGCAAAAATTAATTAAAAAAATCTTTGCTTTGCTCAACTATTTTGCCAAAGGGAGCTTAAATACCCAAGAGCGTGATTCATCGCCCACACGTTTGTAACCAAGCTTTTGCAAAACAAATGGATCTCTCCGACATGAAATAAAGTTTTCTAATATTGACACTTTGAAGTAGGAATATCGAACGATTTTCTGAAGCCATCTCTGGTGTTAGAATCTGGTGTTGTGGTCTTTGCAAGAATTTGCACCTCGTGCTGCCTCGGCAAGGTCAGCAGCATAATCAAGGACCAGTCGCACCGCTGGTCACTCCCTCCTCTCCCCTCTCCCTTCAGGCAAGAGGTACAGAAGTGTGAAAACGCACACCTCCAGATTCAGGGACGGTTTCTTCCCAGCTGTTATCAACAACTGAACCATCCTACCACCAGCTAGAGAGCAGTTTTGAGCAACTATCGACCTCATTGGAGACCCTCGGACTACCATTGATTGGACTTTACTTGCTTTATCTTGGATGAAACATTATTCCCATTATCCTGCATCTGTACAATGTGGACAGCTCGATTGGAATCAAGTATTGTCCTTCCGCTGACTGGTTAGCACGCAACAAAAGATCTTCACTGTACCTCGGTACACGTGACAATAAACTAAACTGAACTCAACTCAACCCAATCTCCCAAAATAATGCTGGAAACATAGAATAGGTGCAGGAGTAGGCCATTCGGCCCCTTCGAGCCAGCACCGCCATTCAATGTGATCATGGCTGATCATCCCCAATCAGTAACCCGTTCCTGCCTTCTCCCCATATCCCCTGACTCCAATATTTTTAAGAGCCCTATCTAGCTCTCCCTTGAAAGCATCCAGAGAACCGGCCTCCACCACCCTCTGAGGCAGAGAATTCCACAGACTCACCACTCTCTGTGAGAAAAAGTGTTTCCTCATCTCCGTTCTAAATGGCTTACCCCTTATTCTTAAACTGTGGCCCCTGGTTCTGGACTCCCCCAACATCGGGAACATGTTTCCTGCCTCTAGCCTGTCCAAGCCCTTAACAATCTTATATGTTTCAATGAGATGCCCTCTCATCCTTCTAAACTCCAGAGTGTACAAGCCCAGCTTACTCCTTATTCTTAATTCTTGTTGTCTTTCCGCTGACTGGTTAGCGGGCAACAAAAGCTTTTCACTGAACCTCGGTACACGTGACAGTAAACAAAACAATAAATAATAAATTAATAGGAAGGGAGGTCGGAACTGCGGCAACTTCCTATCACCAGGGACTTTGGACTTTAGACTTTAGAGATACAGCGCGGCTACAGGCCCTTCGGCCCACCGAGTCCATGCCGACCAACGATCATCCCGTACACTAACACTACCACTACCACACACACTAGGGACAATTTACAATTTTACATGTGCCAATTAGCCTACAGACCTGCACGTCTTTGGAGTGCGGGAGGCAACCGGAGCCACCGGGAACAAACCCGCGTGATCACGGGGAGAACGCACAAACTCCGTATAGACAGCACCCTTAGTCGGGATCGAACCGGGGCCTCTGGCGCTGTGAGGCAGCAACTCTACCGCTGCGCCACCGTGCCGGGCAAGTGCTAATGAGTCCATTATTGGACCGCAGACTGATAGAAGCCAATGTTGCTTTAATTTTGCAAAATTCCCCGACTCAGGGAAGGTTCCATTAGATTGCAAAATAGGAAATCGAAAGGGCCTGTCCCACTTGGCAAGTTTTTCGGCGGCTGCCGGCATCACTGACTGATGGATCAGGTCACCGAAAATGTCGCGGCGTGACGTGGCGTGTCGACGCGCGGCGTTTCCTCAAGTGTCGCAACATTTTTTTTTGTCGCCGCTGGATTTTGAAATGTTCCAAATCTTTCGGCGACCCTGATACGTCTGTCAATGATGCCGGCAGTCGCCGAAAAAATCGCCAAGTGGGACAGGCCCTTGACTCTTTTATTCAAGGAAGGAGGGGACCAGAAAGCAGGAAACTAAGGGCCAGCCAATTGGTTTAACATCTGTGTTTGGGAAAAATGATAGGACATATTTGTAAAGACATTAAGTGGAACACTTAGCAAAAACCCTAGAGGTGTTCAGGCAAAATTAACATGGATTTGTGATGGGGGAAACCATGTATTACTATTTAATTGGCCCTCTTTGAGTATAGAAGTTGTGAGGTCATGTTGCAGTTGTACAAGACGTTGGTGAGACCGCATTTAGAATATTGTGTTCGGTTCTGGGCACCGTGTTATAGGAAAGATGTTGTCAAGCTTGACAGGGTTCAGGGAAGATTTATAGACAATAGACAATAGACAATAGGTGCAGGAGTAGGCCATTCGGCCCTTCGAGCCAGCACCGCCATTCAATGTGATCATGGCTGATCATCCACAATCAGTACCCCGTTCCTGCCTTCTCCCATATCCCCTGACTCCGCTATCTTTAAGAGCCCTATCTAGCTCTTTCTTGAAAGTATCCAGAGAACCTGCCTCCACCGCCCTCTGAGGCAGAGAATTCCACAGACTCACAACTCTCTGTGTGAAAAAGTGTTTCCTCGTCTCTGTTCTAAATGGCTTACCCTTTATTCTTAAACTGTGTGGCCCCTGGTTCTGGACTCCCCCAACATCGGGAACATGTTTCCTGCCTCTAGCGGGTTGAAATCCTTAATAATCTTATATGCTTCAATAAGATCCCTCTAATCCTTCTAAACTCCAGAGTGTACAAGCCCAGCCGCTCCATTCTCTCAGCATATGACAGTCCCGCCATCCCGTGAATTAACCTGGTGAACCTACGCTACACTGGTAGGACGTTGCCAGGACTAGAGGGTGTGAGCTATAGGGAGAGGTTGAGTAGGCTGGGTCTCTAATCCTTGGGGCACAGGAGGATGAGGGGTGATCTTACAGCGGTGTATAAAGTCATGAGAGGAATAGATCGGGTAGATGCTCAGATTCTCTGGCCCAGAGTAGGGGAATCGAGGACCAGAGTACATAGGTTCAAGGTGAAGAGGAAAAGATTTAATAGGGGTAACTTTTTCACACAGAGGGTGGTGGGTGTATGGAACGAGCTGCCAGAGGACGTAGGTGAGGCTGAGACCAGCCCAACGTTTAAGAAACAGTTAGACAGGTACATGGATAGGACAGGTTTGGAGGGATATGGACCAAGCGCAGGCAGGTGGGACTAGTGTAGCTGGGACATTGTTGGGCAAGTTGGTCCGAAGGGCCTGTTTCCACGCTGTATCACTCTATGACTCTTACTAACCTGTGGCGTGAATAAAAGGGGATGAAGTGAAGCAAGTTGCCTGAGGTGTGACAGGACGCCTTGTCAAAGATTCGTGTGGAAAATTAAAATTATTTTCTATCATCATAGGCGGAAGATTGTCTGATGTTCCGACAATTCAACTTCACGTTCAGACATAGAGTCAGCATGAAGAGAATGTTACCCCTCTGTTTAATCTTTTACATAGCCCTACCTTGGGTAAAAGTCACCGTATCTGTTCCTCTCATAAAACTTACACACCTCTAGAAGACAGACCAAAATGCTGGAGGAACTCAGCGGGTGAGGCAGCATCTATGGAGCAAAGGAATAGGTGACGTTTCGGGTCGAGACCCGGAAAGCATCTATGGAGCGAAGGAATAGGTGACGTTTCGGGTCGAGACCCTTCCGGGTCTCGACCCGAAACGTCACCTATCCCTTCGCTCCATAGATGCTGCCTCACCCGCTGAGTTCCTCCAGCATTTTTGTCTACCTTCCATTTTTCCAGCATCTGCAGTTCTTTCTTAAGCACCTCTATAAGATCACCCTTCATCCTCCTGCGCTGCAAGGAACAGAGCCCTGGTCTGCCCAACCTCTCCCTACAGCTCAGGCCCTCGGGTCCTGGCGACATCTTCGTAAATGTGGACTTCTTGGCGCAAGAATTAGAAAAAAAATGACAGCACGTAAGAAGAATGGATAAGCTGGCAGAATGTTCGTTCACAGAAACTTAATGCAAATGTAGGGATGAATTGCTGCCCTGTGTATATTGTCCTTGAAATATCCCCCGAATGTTGTTAATGGGCGGCACGGTGGCGCAGTGGGTAGTGCTGCTGCCTCACAACGCCAGAGACCCGTGTACGACCCTGACCATGGTACTCCCTGTGCGGAGTTTGCACGTTCTCCCTGTGAACCGGGTGGGTTCCCCCCCCCCCCCCCCCCACCCCCCGGGCTGCTGCAGTTTCCTCCCACAGCCCAAAAGATCCTTAACACAGATAGACACAGAGCGGTGGAGTAACTCAGCGGGTCAGGCAACATCTCTGGAGAATGAGGAGAGGTGACGTCTTGGGTCGGGACCCTTCTTCAGGCTGATTGCAGTGTTGGCAATGTTCTACGCGGAAGGTAGACAGAAATGCTGGAGAAACATCAGCGGGTGAGGCAGCGTCTATGGAGCGACCGTTCTTCACTCCATAGACGCTGCCTCACCCGCTGAGTTCCTCCAGCATTTTTTGTCTACCTTCGATTTTTCCAGCATCTGCAGTTCTTTCTTCAACATTTTCTACCTGGAGAATGTTCCACGGGTTTGGAAGGATCTGGGCCAAGCGCGGGGCGGGTGGGGACGAGTGCAGCTGGGACACGTTGGCCGGTGCGGGCAAGTCGGCCGAAGCGGCCTGTCTCCACGCTGTATCACTCTACGACTCTACTGACAACCTCCTGAGCACCGGAGATATTGTGCAAGTCTGACGGCACATCGCTATTCCAGAAAGACCAGACTGGATGGCCCGAAGGCATTCTACACCTTGTCGCGCTACGATCTTGCGTAAGGCTCAGATGGAATGCGGTAGCCCTCCCTGTCATTCAGACACATTGTAGTGACAAGCAGAACAATGAGTTTCCATATCAATCCATCATCTACAAGGAGGAGTCGTAGTCTCACTGTCAACGTCTTGTTGGGTTGAGAACTGTGAAGAACCACATACTTCGGACAATAGGTTCTCGAGCATGGTGAGATACTGCAGAGACACATGGATTCAAGATTCACGATTCAAGTGAGTTTATTGTCGTGTGTCCCAGATAGGACAATGAAATTCTTGCTTTGCTTCAGCACAACAGAATATAGTAGGTACACAAAAATGCTGGAGAAACTCAGCGGGTGCAGCAGCATCTATGGAGCGAAGGAAATAGGCAACGTTTCGGGCCGAAACCCTTCTTCAGACTGATAGGGGGTGGGGAGAAGAAAGGAAAAAAGGAAAAAGGCGGAGGAGGAGCCCGAGGGCTGGGGGAGGGGAGGAGACAACCAGATGGCTGATGAAGGGGAGGGGACAGCAAGGGCTAACAGAATTGGGAGAATTCAATGTTCAGGCCACCAGGATGTAGACTGCCCAAGCGGAATATGAGGTGCATTTCCTCCAATTTACGGTGTTGCTCGCTGTGGCCATGGAGGAGACCCAGGACAGAGAGGTCAGATACGGAATGGGAGGGGAGTTGAAGTGCTGAGCCACCGGGAGTTCAGGTTGGTTATTGCGGACCGACCGGAGGTGTTCGGCGAAACGATCGCCAAGCCTCCGCTTGGTCTCACCGATGTAGATCAGCTGGCATCTAGAGCAGCGGATGCAATAGATGAGGTTGGAGGAGATGCAGGTGAACCTCTGTCGCACCTGGAACGACTGCTTGGGTCCTTGAATGGAGTGGAGGGGGGAGGTGAAGGGACAAGTGTTGCATCGGCTGGTGGGGTGAAAGGTGAGGACTAGGGGGACTCTGCCTTTGTTGTGAGTGGGGGGATGGGGAGGCATATAGTAGGAGAATATAGTAGGCATTGACTACAAAACAGATCAGTGCGTCCATATACCATTATATATATATATACACACACATCAATAAATAAGCAGATAAAGTGCAAATAAACAGATAATGGGCTATTAATGTTCAGAGTTTAGTTTGAGTTGAGTTCAACAGCCTGATGGCTGTGGGGAAGTAGCTATTTCTGAACCTGGACGTTGCAGTCTTCAGGCTCCTGTACCTTCTATCCTAATTATCCAGGACATAGGTTCATACCAGAATGATTCTTGGGATTTAGTTTAGTTTAGTTTTGGAGATAGGGCACGGAAACAGGCCCTTCGGTCCGCCGAGTCCGCGCTGACCAGTGATCCCTGCACCTTAACACTGTCCCACACACACGCACTAGACCATTTACAATTCTATCGAGGCCAATTAACCTGCAAACCTGCACGTCTTTGGAGTGCGGGAGGAAACCGGAGCACCCGGGGAAAGCCCACGCTGGGTCACGGGGAGGTCGCACAAACTCCGTACAGACAGCACCCGTAGTGGGGATCGAACCCGGGTCCTTGGCGCTGTAGGGCAGCAACTCTACCGCTGCGCCACCGAGCCACCCTAGGGGACTGATGATGTTGGCTGCTTCCCCGAGGCAGCGTGAAGTGTCAAAGGTTAAAATATTGGGGTGAACATCCACACTATCGTGTAGGCTCGGAGGGGCTTACGGTCCAGAAATGAGCAACAGTATATTGGCATTAAAAAAAATTTGAAGATTTCTATTCTAATTGACATAAAAATTACAAT